>WBMN01000035.1:0-237341 GCA_010367425.1 Teratosphaeria destructans | reverse complement strand
ATTCCTCTAGTAGCTACTTCCTTATACGTAAACCTATTACCTATAAGAGTGTTGGATCTCTATATTAAGTGTCGGATCTTAATTCAACATGTACTCTTATTATAACGAGAAGTCAGACTGACTTCTGGTCGGGTGACGAGAGCATGGATCTCGTGAGGACGCTGAGCGCACGGGAGGCAGAAAGGACTTGGCCGGCATGGCCGGCGTAGCCTGGAAATTGAAGAGACCAGTCCAGGCCGCTTCGTCAGCCCTAGACCGATTGTTTTTATCGCCTACATCCTGGCTTTGTATGATTGTTAAGTCAAGTAGTATACGATGTGTACAAAGTCGTGATGGTAAGAGTGTAGGCACGTACACTCTGCTACTCTCTTTCTCTCACGAATTACTACAATAACCACGACAAGATGATCGACAGGAGGCTTCTCGCCCTCTTAGTTATATCGATGCACCTCAACTGCATCTACGCCGAGATCAAATGTGTCGCTCTAACTGAGCACGCAACAAGAAAAGTCTGCTCAGACGCACGTGCCGGGCTCCATCTATTCTGCTCGTATGCCTGTAACGAGGAGTGCGAGCTCCTTCAACACGACGACCGAGTAGCTGTGGACTGTGCAGGCAACGATTATCTCGGTTACGAGGACGACTACACCTTGTCGGAATTGAATTACGAATCCTATGGTCGCAGCTGCAAATGGACAGCTGATTGCAATTGCTCCTGTACCCTTACCAACATCTTCGCACGCCAAGAGCAGCGGCCTTCTCCTTGCCCTAGGACCGTACGCCAATGGATGCTGTTGAGAAATTTTCAGGATAGCGAATGGTTCCAAAAGTACGTGACGACGGGTTCGGAAACAGCGTGCGCGGACGAGAGTAAGAAGAAGTATGTGCAATCGGTAGCATCAATTACCGACTTACAAAGCCTAACATAAAAGAGTAGGTCGAACCCGAAGACTCCACCCTGATAATGGGGACTCTGCTTCGCACGAGGAGGGATGATAGGGAGGCGGGTGGGTGGGTTGTTGCGGTGCCCTAGTGGTCTGTGGAGAGGTAATTATCAATCATGGAGCTGCTGGCATGTCAAGAGTTTGACTAACTTGGGGCGCAGGCGGTTGAGCGGTGGTTTGATATCGAGGGACCATCCAAGGGAGCGGCATTGCAATTCGCCTATGATGCAGAAGAAGAAGAAATATCCAC
The DNA here is from genome assembly GCA_010367425.1 of Teratosphaeria destructans. Classification (NCBI taxonomy): domain Eukaryota; kingdom Fungi; phylum Ascomycota; class Dothideomycetes; order Mycosphaerellales; family Teratosphaeriaceae; genus Teratosphaeria; species Teratosphaeria destructans. The sequence goes on along the minus strand of WBMN01000035.1, from coordinate 236,147 downwards.
GGACTCACCGCACACGAAATGTAATGTTTGATGCAAGGCCGCCGCCAAATCTCGATCCATTCGCTTGATGAAAGTCTTTGTTCCCTAGGTCTGTAGCCAGACGGGAGCGTCGCTAAGCCGGCGACCATTGAGAGCACCATATCCCATCTACAGGCCACCGAAAACAAGCAGGCTTTGAACACGGACGTCGCCAAAGCCTTGCCGCATCAAATACTCCCGACCACGATGCATAGGAAATTCAGCAACCACCATCACCCGCACATTCTCCATCCTGATATGATTCTTGGCGAGAAGCTGCAGGACGGCGCAGAGCGTCTTACCTGAAGCAAGCACATCATCCACGACGACTGCTGATCCACCCTCCGAGATCACACCTCTTGCCATCACCATCGTCTTCGCTCTCGAGCCGGCGGCGTCAAATGCAGAGATGTTAGATGGGTCCTTGGGAGACAGCACAACTGGTGGAGGAAGCTTGCCAGCCTCACGGACTAGTGCGAGAGGTCGATTGATCTGAGCTGCTAGAGGTGAAGCGAATAAAAGACCGCCGGCCTCGCAGCTGACCACTGCTTCGACCTCTGACCAGTCGCCACTGAATTGCCTCTGCAGTAGAGAGGTGCAGACCGGAAGTCCGCCTGGCTGTTGGCAGATGTCAAGCACATGGCGGAAGTTGACCCCTGTGATCGGGAAGTTGGCTGTCGAACGTACCATGGTGGTCAAGCGGTCAAGCTCGCCATCGAAGAAAGTCAGAAAGTGATCGGCAGCAAAGCGCTTCGCTTTGTCGGGTCCAGCCTCGTCGTTGCTGAAAGAGAAGTCAGGATGAGGAATGGCCGCTGATGGTGCTGTTGTGGACTGTTCGTCAGGGACTGCCTGAGGCCCTCGCTTTTGACGGATTTCCGCGCTGGCATGAACACGCACCTCAAGCACTCTGCTGTGCGATACCAAGTGAGACAGCGATGTCACTGGTGCTTTATCTCTCATACCCGTGATCAGCAGCACATCAACACCCGCTGCACTGTGGGCGACGTGCAAGAAATGTTCTTCTGGTAGCCATGGACGCCGACTGACCTGATGATGGTAGAATGCTGTCAAAGCAGGACGGTGCTGCTCCTTGTAAGCGCGATCTGCGAGCAAGCGCTCGATGCTAGCCCCAGTAGCGGCAGCGTACTCTTTCTTGGTTACATCGCTGATACTGGCCACACTCGCTTGTAGGCCATTCTCGCGAAAAACAGCGGCCCACAAGTCTGCACAAAAGTCTTTGCCCGCGCATATTTCGCCCGTGACAAGTACAATGACCTTCGGAAGGTGTGATCCCTGCGGCAACGGACAAGCGTAAGGTAAGATGGAATGCGGATCCATCTTCCCTTTGAGCCTGGCGAGCCGTGTTGCGTTCCGACCAAACGCCACATTCGCCAGAGAGGCATCTCTTGGATCTGGCCCAAGATCGGCGCCATACACACCGACGCTGGAAGGTAGCAACTTCTGCGCGGTGTCATACACCCACTGGACAACCTCCAGGGCTGTTGAGGACCCATCTGCCTCCCTGGCCCAAACGCCTGTGATGACACAGGCGTATTGCCAGTCTCGACAGCCAAATGCGGTAGCTTGTCCAGCAGCCCGCGCAATTGCTCCTCCACCGTGCAGAAGGTGCATATACGACATCACCGACGGACGACTTTTGAGAGCTGCAAGCATGGCGTTGATGACCTCTGACTCCCCGATTGACTTCAGGAATACACATCGCTTGAATGAGGAAGTCTTGCCACCGCCGTGACCGCCATGCATAGCAGAGACATACATGTCGGCATCAAAGAGCTGGACGCTATTTGCGATGCTCGCAGGTTCGTTTTGCGGACCCAAGATCTCAGACAAGCGATCTCCCGCAGCGGAATGATCGCCGGATGCTAGCGAAGAGCTTGGTCGGAAAAGAGTGGCACCAATGTGAAGCTGGTCTTCCTGATGATAGAGGAATGCATCCAAGGAGCAGTCATCTGAGAGCAAAAGCGATATCTTGTCGAGCTCCAGAAGTTGAGATGCGGCTACAGTGGTACTGCTCGGCGGGGTGATCCAGTTTTGAACCGCATTCAGTGAAGCTGGGTAGGTCTTGAAGACCACGCTGACGATGATGCCAAAGTTGCTTCCAGCACCTTTCAGACCCCACAAGATCTCGTGTTCATCTCGTGGGCGGACGGCGTGAGCGGGTATATGCGTAGCTGGCACTTTACCGACGACTAGGATCCGTGCAGTCTTCGCGCAGATGAGGACTGCGCCAACGACAGAGTCGCAACCAAGTCCGTACGATCTGGAGAGATGACCAATGCCGCCCTGTAACCACAAGCCTGCTCCCACACTTGGGCGGGCTCCAAGCGGAACGGTGACGTTCTGGTCCATCGCTTTGCTAACGATGTCTCCAGACGTGCAGCCAATCTGGACAACAGCTAGGGACACCGTCCCAGGACTTTTGCTGTTGCGCACGAAATCGACCTGCTTGAAAGAGGACATGTCGATAGCTACGACATTGCTGCGAAGGCACTGCCCACTGTGGCCGCCACCGAAGACAGTCATGTTCAGACCATACTGCAGGGCCCACTGGATGCATGACTGGATGTGTTTGGTTGTCGCTGGCTGAACGATTGAGGCAGGCGAAGAATGGCGAGCTTCGGGATTCTTGATCTTCCTTTGCCCTGTCAAAGATGGCACCATTTCCAACAACTCGGGAAGCTTTGCCGCATGCTGATTGAAGACCACCATTGCATTCGGTGATCTGAATGTAAGACTCGTGCTGTCACACTCCCCTAGGTCACTCGTGCGGAGAATCTGACGCCGCTCGCGCCTCAACCGTGGCTCGTGCTCTGTAGGATGTAGCTCATGACTGGCTATGAAAGAAGCGAATGTGTCGAGAGTGGCATCATCGTCTGCCACGTTGACGGTTGCGGTTGGAAATGAGAATGTCCGACTGCTCACGAGGCCGTCGAAGTACAGATTGCTGTCGCGATGGCAAACGATGACCTTGCCTTTGTCTCTCAGACAGTTTAATGCGGCTTCGACGTACGCACGTTTTGGCGTCATGCCGTACATTGAATGGCAGAACAAGACAAGGTCGAAGCCATCGCTGCCGCTAGTGGCCTGGGACCCCCGATCTGCGCTCGGTGTGAAAGGTGTCCGGAAGATCTCTGGCGGACTGTCTAGTCCAGGAAACGGGGTCTCTGAGGGATGTTTGGGTCGAATCCAGCTGTTGAGATGCGAAGCATACAAGTCGTCGATTTCGAAGGCAGTGTAACGACGGATCTTACGTCTGAGAGGGTCTGGCAACAATCCAAGCACGCTCTTCGGACCAGGCCCAATCTCGAGGACAGAGACGTGCAAGCGAGCATGGAAGAGAGGCGTCAGTAGCTCCGCAAGTTGAGGACTGAAGAAGTCTTGGTAAGCTGCGGATCCCCGGGAAAGAACGTCGAAACCATTCCTGTACTCTTCAGCAGAGAGTGGTCGTCGCTGCGAATCAGAAGCCTTATTGTTGAGTGCTGCCTTCAATTCGTCGAGGGTCGCCATAGCAAATTGTGGATGACAAAATCTCCGAGATTCTGGTATTGAGGTCTCGGGTCAATCCCGCTTTGATAGCTAGGATACCGCCTGTGATCCTGTATCATTGCACGGCTGGTGATGTCGTCTGATCTTATATCCGACCGTTCCAGGTCCAGAGAATGTTTAGATTCGCACCGTGCATGCTAGCCTCTTTCAGACACACAAACATGTCATCACAGAACAAATTGTCGGAGCAAACATGACCGACTCAGTCTGTTTGCCACGCATAGCAACGCCTTGACGGCTTTTATGCTTCGAGAAGCAATTGACATCTGGAGTATACCTGCACCCGTGGCTTGGGCAAACGAGATGACAGTATCGACAGCTCGAGTCATAGCCTACGGTGCTTGCTGTGGGAGGCTAAGCAACCTGAGGTCATCTCCATGCATATTTAGCCTCTGCAGGAGCCCAACAGGAGTCTTTACCAGGAATTCGCTTTGCCGTTCACGATGGAACGTTCAAAAACGGCAAAGACTAAGGCGATGAACGACATTGTGTCGCTTGGACATGACAGGACCTCTCCTGCGCGGGAGCTAGATGTTCTTACAGCACCGTCGAACTCCAGCAACATGGCTTCAATCCATGAACGACAGTCCAGCACGGAATGTAAGGTCTTCAGTCTCGGAACGGCGGCCCGTAACGCTGACTTCCTCGAATCTAGCCTCCCAGTCAAGCGACCGATGCACAGTCAGCGAGTCTGACATCGCGTCGGCAGTCCAGACAATACTGAGAGCCATTGGCGAGAATCCGGATCGCGAAGGACTCATGCGCACGCCACATCGTGTCGCGAAAGCACTGCAGTACCTGACCCAAGGCTACCACATGAGCTTAGAAGCGGCGGTGCACGATGCCACCTTCGAGCATTCTGGCAGCAGCGATCTGGTGATTGTCCGAGACATTGCCATCTCCAGTCTCTGCGAGCATCACCTCCTACCGTTCACCGGCAAAATGCATATTGGATATGCGCCCCGCGGACGAATAATCGGCTTGTCGAAGATGGCGCGCATCGCGGACCTATTTTCGAGACGTTTGCAGGTGCAGGAACGTCTCACCGAACAAGTGGCCCACGCTGTCGATGCTATCCTGAAGCCAGATGGCGTCGCTGTGGTAGTCGAGTGCGCGCATATTTGTATGGCGATGAGGGGCGTGCGGCAGGCGGGTACAGTCACCACTACAGAATGTGCGATAGGCACGCTCCGGGATGACAAGCACCTGCACAGACGCTTTCTCGGCTTGATCGGGACACGGCAGTGATTTGGTAGGAATTGCTTTGCACCAAGATGTATCCTTAGGCATTACCGATAGAGCAGTCAGAAGGCCGTTTTGCTGTTGGGTGATGCCGGATCAGAATCCTTCGAAGATATCAAACAGTTCCATGCCCACATCAAATGGATAGCCAGTTAAAGCACGTGAAGGCATGCAGATTCCGTCGTTTAAATGGCTGTCTCGGGACTTCTTGTAGCCAAATTTGTGATTTTGGGTATCCAGCCTTGTACTGGTCCTGGCATGCCACCTGTCGGTCCAAGTCGCCACCGTCCTAGGGAGCTTGCCGACGTGTCCGATCAGGCGGGATGGATGCTATGGCAGGTGCCCCGGGCAAGATGGGCCGTCGTCCTGCGGTGGTCTAGAGGAGTCTCGATGTGCGGTCATCATGGTGGCTCCATTAATAGACTTCTCGCTAGCAAAACATCACTCGATGATGGAGTCGACTATTTAGTGACTCCGTGAGCGCTTCGAAGCAACGTCGACTGCTCAACTCAGCGGCTCATTATGTCTTGACAGTGTGATGATCAAAAAGTCGCCTTCGACGAATCAAGTAGTCGATCGACTTGCTGACTAATAGACGGGCGAGCTATGCTCATACACTGTGTGAGAGCAAAGCTGGAAAGCCAGGTCTTCTGGTATGACGGAAGACTCCCTGGCATACTGTGCCGAGCTGAGGGAATTTGCACTCAAGCAGGCGATAGGACATCTGAAGCTCATCATCTGACTTGAGAGTACGTCCTTTCGTCCTCCATGACACTCTCAAGATTACAGCTGACTTGGGTAGCTCTTCTCCTCTGGAACATAGACCCCTACGACGAGCGACCCTCTTCCGAACATATCTGTTGGTGTTGTGCCATTTCCGATATACAGCCGCAGGCCATCTCGCGGTATCTGAATGAATCCTGAGGACTAGAGAATATCATAATCCTTCACCGCAAACACATGTCACTTCATAGACCAAAGCTTGGTTGCCTTGCTTCGTGGGCCCAAATCCAATTCTAGCCAGCGAACTGGCTACTGCAACAAGCCAGTGGCCTGCGAGGGCACCGAGTTGGTGCTGGAGCCCAGTCTTGATCTGCCTTCAATCTCGTAGAGCCAGCAGCGAACCTTGTGGCCACTAGACATCAAGCTTCTTGAGCTGGCGGCTCAGAGTTGTTGTGTGCTTCGCCAGAATAACATGTATCTCAGAGGCGCGGTGTCAACATACGAGGAATCGAGGGAGCGCTGCGACGCATTCGATGCCAGTTCAGACTGATGCTGCTTCCATTGCCGTGACCCGGGCGCCAATGACAACGTGATCAACGGGACTGCATCCTGGCATCATCTGGCCGCCTTTTGTATCGCTTATTGAATCCGCCTGAGGCACAACGAGTCGCCGCAATTGTCATAGGCTGTCGTCAAATGTCCAGGGGTGCAATGCGGCTACACAGAGACCAGAGCGCTAACAAGGCCTGGCGAAGGTTTGGTATTGCGTGTGTCCAGCTCTTCCAACAAGAGCGATAAATCATCACCGTGTCGAGTGCCAGCAATCTGAGTGAGGGATTACAATTTCCCAAGATCTGCAATCTTCCGACGACAAGCTGCCTGATGCGAGCGGACTCATCGACCTGGAAGCTCGGCGGGATCCATATTCGCTTCCGCCTCGTAAATCGCGGTGTCGTTGGAGATCTCTTGTGGCTTCTGGTACGGATGGTCGTACCACTTCCCACTGGACAATCTGTTGGCGTAGTACGAACCTTGGGCTTGTGCGACGGCGGTAGGGTGACTTGGAGGACCATGACCAGACGATGCGTTCTTGCGTCGGATCAAGAAGACTGCTAGGACGGTCAGACAAAGTAATGCTACGCCACCGAGAGCACCACCAATGATAGCGCCGTAAGGCGGACTGCTGTGGTTTGTGTCGTTAGATGTCGCGTCTCCCGCGACGGATGTGTATGGAGAAGTGGCAGCAAGAGTCCCGACGGACGATGTTTGGGATGTGACGCCAGCAAGATTGGTCGTCGAGACTTGAGAATTTGAAATAGCCGAGCTCTCATCTGACGTGCTGGGTGATGTGGAAGCGGTCGATACTGGCGATGTAGTCGTCATCGAAATCCTCAGCGCAGACGAGACTGCAGATTGAGCGACTGACGAAGTCGTTGATGCTGAGACGTTCGGTGGAGTTGGATAGAGGGTCTGTGTTCCTCCAGCGTTGCCGCACTGTATATTGGAATACACTTGGCCTCCGCCATTGTCCGAATTGAGGAAGGAGCATGTCTGTGACGCCGCGCTGTTCCCTCGCACCATCATCAACGTTTGTTCCACAGCGTATCGTTTGAAAGTTGGGTGAACGTACCATGTGATGACGGTGAGGTAAGTGATCGAAGAGCTGCTTGGAAATGGGCCACAGCCCGTCGAACAAGAACCGCTGTCGTAGCAGTAGCCAAACAGCCCACAGTCGGAGGCAGCAATGACGGTCGTCGGGCAGAATCCCCAGATGTTGTGAGCTGGCAATACGGTACAGTCATATCCTGTTGCAGCCACTCGCGCCGCACCATCCGAGTCGTATCCGCATGTTGATGCCATCTAGGTCGTATTAGAGGGACACTGCGTTCTACAGTGCTTGAGAGAATCTGCGATATGAGGGTTCGTGAAGTCAAGCAAGCATCCTTGGTCGCCAACGAGGAGAATGTTACAGAGTAGCAGAACATACAATCACTTTACTACTAACTACTCTTTACCTATTGTTGGCCAGGGGCTGGCACCGCCATGTGGTTTCCTGCAAGGATTCGTCGCCCGGTGCGCCCATTGAACCACAGACATTGCGGCAACATGACCAATCGAGCATTGATGTTTGACGCCAGGCAGTCCGGTGAGCGAGTGATCTACTATAGAGCGTCGAGATATGGAATGAGGCTGAGACTTGGCGCGTGCGGGTTTGGTTCTTATTGGGCTAGAAGCGCTGGTTGGAGATACAGGCGGTTTGTCGTCGCGGTCGTGTGTGAATAGTACGGCGAAGTGCATATGCATGACATGCTAACAACGCGCCGCTTCGCCACAACGATCCGTTGGTCAGGACTCGGGACGTATCACAAATGCAGTCCTGAGGACGCCCGTCGACTACAGATAAAGAGCCAGCAGGCGGGCGCTAGTCTGCTCTCCGGCTCAACCCCGGATCAGTGTGTTTTGTTTCCCGCAACCCGAGTCGTACACACATTTCATCATCAACAGGCCCTTTGTCTCCTACCTACATGTACCTCCTGGGGAGTAGCTGATGTACATGTACGCTGTATATCGTCAATCACCTTGATTTGCTTCACCCACTCACTAGTGAGTGAGGACATCAGCCGCGTGCTTGGCCCAGCATGGATTTCTTCGCGGTCCTGCTCCGGTAATGCACCCTACGCCCATTGAATTCACTTGCTGATTGACTGCTAGACGATTCGGCAGCCGGTCACTGGCGACAGCTCTGTTCTTTGTCGCAATCCTCCTGTATTTCGCCTACAATTGGAATCGGCCCTCGAGCTGGAGCTCTCCAGCCATGAAGGGGGACACTAAGCCTTGGCCCGTCCCGGAGCAGAGCGCTGCAGCTTCTCATGCGGAAAGCCTTTCATCTTTGCGGCCGACTCAGGTGGACCAGACACCGGATGAAACTCCTACACCGTCACCGGCAATGTCGCCAGAAGCCAATTCCGCCACGCTAGATCGCCCATTTTGTCCATTGATCAAGGTTTCGATGCTTTACGGATCGCACAAATTCTCGCAGCTTGAGAAGGCATTAGAGTCACACCGGAGGCATTGTGAACGCTGGAAATGCGATTTCATCTCTCTGGGACAGGACCTTACAAATCGGAGGCTCTACAGCAAACAATACTTTCTCATGTCTGCCCTGCTGAACGAAATGGCCAAGCCAGCCGAGGAAAGGAAGCAGTGGCTGATGTGAGTGCTCTGCAGTGTCATGAATTTGCAAAGATCTCTTAATGACTGACGTGTACTCGGGTTGCAGGTGGGTTGATGCTGACGCCATACTGATCAACCCTTCGATCTCTCCCTGTGCATTCCTGCCTCCCGACAACTTGCAGAACGTCTATGCGTTAATGACAGCAGATCACCAAGGACTTAATGCTGGCATCTTCTATTTGAGGGTACACAGTGATTCGCTGGATCTCTTGACCCAAACTGTCGACTATCCGATGGTACACCCGGACGATGACCTGGGTTGGTTTGGCGAGCAGGCTGCGATGGAAAGGGTCATTCATTCGATTGAAGCACAATCTAAAACCAAAGGGACTACCTCCGGCATCGCTTGGGTACCTCGACTGTGGTTCAACGCTTATGAATTTGAGCATGGTTTCGAAGGTCAGCCGGGCCACACCATAGTGCACTTCGCTGGCCTTGCGGAGACTAGACTCGCACATATGACCAATTGGCTGACCGAACTGGAGAACAACCAGGCGAAGTGGGAGATTCCGTTGGAAAAGACATTTTACGCAGACGATATTACCAAGTTTTGGGATGAGTATGCCGCGAATATGACAGAAGTCAGATGATCACTGTTATGGCAATTGCATGCGGAGAGACGGTTTCTTGCGAAAGAGTAAGACTTTCCCGAACACCGCATGCCAACGAGTGTGCTCGAGTGACGCCACGAAGCGGTGCTGTAGGACTGCTCTCAGCCCGGCAACCCGAGCAGACAGAAAGAGAGGGACTGCTCGAGCCCGGCGACTGTAACACCGTCACGAGCCGTCCAATTTCGTGGACGTGGCTATCGCCGATTGTCTCTTTTCACGACTTGAGCTGTCGGATTTGCTCTTTGCCGGCTCAGCACCTGGGCCTGTTTTGGTGAGGTAATTCGACATCGGAATGCCGAGGTTTCACCAGGCTCTGTGTCACCGATCGGCTGTTGTGGCGCGAGGAGAAGAACGCCTCGTCGTTTAACTTGGCTTGGGAACGGAACACTGGGTCTGGATGGAGGTCTGTGCTTATTGCACTTCGAGTAGCACTTGCCACTGGTATCCAAACGTCACACCCATTCGGCAATTCCAAGGCCATGCTGCGCGGACAGGCTTCATCAATGTGGCTGTCCTGTTTCACGCCAAACTCAAGCCCGTATATCACGACAAAGGGTCATTCCACCGTCGATCGTGACGGACGTGGTGGTGCAGCGGACTGCTGGAATGTGGCATCAAAACTTGTTGACTGGAATCTGCCATTCGCCCATCATCCATCATCTACAGCAGCGGCGCACTGGAAGCGCTTTCCGACAGCCCATAATCTGTCCATCGCCATGACCCAGGATTCTGTCGCAATGCACGCCTGCCTAGATGCCAGCCTAGTGATTTGCTCCTCGTGAGCTGCAGGGTCCAGGACCAGCTCATTCTCGGCCTAATTGCTTTCGACGTGACGCTTCTCTTCGCCCTTTCTGTCTTCGCCGAGATCGTACAGCATCCAGTTCCTGACGTACTCCGAATCGGCATCGACGCGCTTCTCGACGGGAATCGACTCGGAGTGCACAGCACGCTTTTCCTCTCCATTTTCGGCGCCCAGGTCGTACAAGATCCAGTTCCTGACATATTCAGAGTCGGCATCGACGCGCTTCTCAATCGCCTCGACATCGGTCTCCTCAGTCTTCGCAGACCGCAGTGCTATATCTGATGGCACAGTCAGCTGATGCACGTCGATGCTGGGTTGCGGTAATTGCCTTGATGAGGCAGGGCGGCGCAGTAGCCAAGCGCAGACACTGCCAGTGTGGCGAATAAGACCCGCATGGTCTTCATCTCGACTGTTGGATGATCTGGATTGCTTTGTGGTCGTTGGCTTGCAGTCTTTCTATCCTGCTGGGGTCGGTTGCTAAGATTGGATAGAAGGCCGCAATGTCTCTGCATTCGACGCCACATTTGCCTTGCGTTGAAGATACTTATATCATCCATGGCACTGTTTCCTGGTGATCACATCTTCCAGCTCTTGGCTACCGCGGCGTTCTGGTCGGGACGCCATGCAAGCTATACCTTGTTTACAGCGACCTGAGCTCTATTGCCGAACTGCCGCCTGAAAAAGCAGAATATGCGAAGAAATGGTTTTACCTCTACATGTGCGACAACGCACCAGCAACCATGGATGCATCCACCCCGCCCTCCATCCAAGTGCGATTCGTGTCACGAGCGGCCAAACCGGCGTTGTCCCCATAATGTCGAAAGTCAGGCCAATGCGTCTCTTGGATCGTCGGATGGCCAAGAGCAAATGCGCGAACCTAAGTCGCATATCACGGAGAAAGTTGCAGTCTGGGGAGCTTTGCGGGATTATTACATGTACCTGCCCGAAAACTCAAACAGCTATTCAGCCACAGAGTTGCCGCCGCTGCTACATAGGTACCTTGCGTTTCGGTCTCCATTTGGATAACATGGGAGGTAGCCGTGAGCAGCAATTTTCGCAAATGATATCCAGCTTTTCGTGTAGGCACGGGCATGCCAGGTGCGAAGATATCCGTCCGATGTTTTACATGATATACTCCTTGACTTCCTGGATCCTGGACCTCCAGCGGTGGTCACGTTGCCTGCTATGTTCTACTTGATATCTACCGAAAATTTTGGGACGTTCAGCGGTACTCTAATTCACGATGTTTGCGGGCTCGTCTCGGTTGTATAGGGCTGACCCAGCTGACAGGTTGAGTTCTTCGATTGTGTTCGCGATGCCGAAGCCCGACTCTGGCCAATCTCTTCGGCAGGCTGCGGCGGTGCAGCTCGAGCAGGCTAAAATCGAGGCCCATTTGACCTTGTGCCGCAAACTGCAGAATGATCTTGTACCGACGCTTTCGCGTAAGAATTTCCAGCAGACAGTCCAAATCTTGGATGGAGCGGAAGAGTAATGATCCAGGGGTTCCAGTCCGCTATTACCAGGCTAGGGACTCTTTCGAAAGGGCTAGGAGAGGATCTGGCTCTGCTGCGCTCGTCATGTGTACCGACTGCACTGTGGGATAGGTTGAGCGGAGACAGAAACACGAGTTCTGTTCACGTGTGTCGGGCTCAAACAAAATGATGATTGAGGGCCAGAACATGACCAATTGCATGAGTCCGACTACTGCTAGTTGTGCAGTGCGCGCAACTCCACGATTCTGTGATTCATTGCAGCATGACGCACCATCTGTCGGACCGCTCGATCGCCTCGATAGTTGTGCGGAGAGGCCAGGAGCTCCCCTCATGTCCACCAGGCTCGTTTTGATTAAGAGCCACCATGACTTTGGCTGAAGTTTGGTCCAAGTCATGGTCAACTGTCGGGTAAGGACGGCTATTATTCGCCGGAGTAATCGCAAAGGGTACCTGGCGGCTACAAGGGTGCCTAGGCGCAATGTGCTTTTGAGGAAGCTCTCAAAATGCACAATCTTCTATTGAGGAGTTGGCTGTCTGGGTCCAGCCACTCGAGCCTGAGCCATTCCCGCCTCTCCTTCCTTCCCAGCGAAAATCGTTTCCATGCCTACCACGCTCAGGAGCGCATAGCTTGGACTACATCTCAACTCTCTGATCTGACACTAACGATGGAGAAACGTGCATTGTATCAACCTGTTTCAATCAGGTCAAGCTCAGAATATGGGGAAGAAAATGCATGCCTCGGTAACGCTGCTTCTAGCAAACGTTGTGGGCCGCTATACGAGAGGTTCAAAGCGGGATTTGGACTGCTCTTGATCGGACTGTACACTGTCGTCGTAATCGGCGCAACTTGGACCATCAAAGGATACCTAGCGACCCAGTCGAGGCGTCATGGGACCCGCTTTTTGCCATGTGAGCAATCGAACATATGGTGCAGAACGACACACCTAACGCGCAATAGCTCCGGCGAACGATTATCTCGTGTGGGAGCCCCGTGTCATCAAGGCTACTGATGGACAGATAAGCGGCCCGAGGTATTTTGGAGAACCGGATGACGAGCTGGACGGCAATTGGCACGAGCTGCTGGAGCGTATGCGACTTTGCGGACCGCTACGCCTGCATCAGCTGACTTGGAATCATAGCCTCAAACACAGGGGTGCCCGCTGAGTGGATGCATGACTTGGGCCGTGAGAAAGAAGGAGTCCAGCTGCCTGAGGGGACGTACTTTGGCGTGATGGCGGTATTCCATAACCTTCACTGTCTGGTTCGATTTCCCTTATATGCGTCGCTCGAGACGGTTTGCTGACGCAGGATCCAGAAACATGTCCAGCGCGCGTTGCATCCCGAACATTACGGGCTTGATCTTCTCGAAGGTAATGAGGTGACAGAGCACTGGGATCATCTCAACCATTGCCTTTACCAGCTCAAACACGCCGTGATGTGTCAAGGCGACACGACCCTTTTGACCATGTACTGGCACGACAGGATGTACCAGCCTGTCGCAAATTGGGCTAGTCCCCACGAGTGCATCAATTGGGATCGTTTCATGGACTGGGTCGTGCCGAATTCTGTAGACGTCCATCGTGACGGTGTACTTGTACACCCCGAGTATGGTATGGAAATCGTTCTGCTGTCTTGGAGCTCCTGGCTTTTGCTGATCACGACGCTCGCAGGTGCCCTCATGAAAGATGGAGAACCTACAGCGCTGTGGTACAAGTCTTTCAGAGAAAGCGGCTTCGGAAAGCTAGGCAACGAGTTCCTGCACAACCGGCCGAACAACACAGACGTACAGCCATAGAACCAAGACTAAGCCTGACGCCGCTTCGACTGTACTACAGGGCCGATTCTCATAGTCGGCTGTGAGCCCGGCAAGCTCCGTGGATCGGCTTGACATGGATGAGTTCTCGTCTGCTCCAAGCATCATATTACCGTGCAGCTTCCAAATGCCATTGCGCACCTATGTGCACTTGGCCACGCCGGCCTTGGGCGCATTTCCAGTACAAGCATTGCCCACCGCCGTGCAGGAATATTCCTAAGATGCCAGTAGTAAGCATCTACCGCCGCAAACGAAAAAAAGAGATAATTGCCTACCGGCACGCAGGCCTGATACCAGTTGTTGGGATTCTTGACCCATCCCGGCTTGTTGTGAAAGAAGGTGGGATCTGTCTGCGCCCAATAGCAGGCACCGCTGCCCTCTACCGCTATGCCGCATGTCTGGAAACGACATCAACGATGGTCACAGAAGGGCTTCCATATGTGACTTACCCCTTCCCATCCCCAGGCAGAGGACGCAAAGAGCGGTACGAGCGTCGTGGTAATGGTAATGAGCTTCATGGTGATGCTTCCGCTGCGTGTTTTGGATGCGTGAGGAGTGGAACTGGTAGGAGAAAAGTCGAGGGATGATGGTGACCACTATGATTTATGTGAATCCGCGGCCTGCCACATGCCTCGATGATGCTTTGGCTATGGCACCGCGCTTCATCTTGATTAACATTAACAATTCTGAAACCATCTTGGTCAGAGTAGAACGATCTGGAGGTGAAGCTCTGTCCTAGTAGGTAGGGTATCCCCAGATTTGGTACTTTGAGTTCGGGGTGGGCACTTCTTGGAATTCTACGTCTTCTGCGTCGGCTCCTTGTCGCTAGGAAGTGCAAGAGAGATCGTCTGAACTGGCTCGCAACGGAAGAGCTGGGTTCCGACGTGCTAAACGGGATGTCCTAAACAATAGCCCGCAGTGTCGCCGATCAAGACATTGTGAGTACTCGTCTCCAAATTGTACGCGCAGCTACGCGCTAGCGATTTCTCCCTTTTGAATGACATCTCTCCAAGAGCCCGTCCGTTCGTCGATCAAGGTCTAGCAACTATGGCCGTTACGTTAGTCGCCGGTCATGAAACATACAAGATTCTTGGTCAGGGCACGGATACGTACTGAAACCTCCCATTGCCAGTCTCCGTCGCAACACACTCCGGAGGCCACGCGGTGCCTCCATCACATCTGGCCGGACACTCGCTCGGCGGGTTCCTGGAGGGCAGGACCTATATATGGCAGCATGGTTAGAGCTTTTGTGGCAGGTGGAGTTGAAGTTGTGCTCGAGGTGAGGAAGCTATGCGTTTGCGAGAACCTTGGGCACGCGGCGCTTCGAGCGAGATCCAGACTTATGCAGCAATGTTTGCCAGTAGCATACTTGCATTGCCACCAGCCGCTGCAGCCGTGGGCAGTGAGGGTCAGGGCGAGGAGAGCGCCAATGGTCTGCAAGAAATGCATGACTGTCCTACGCGGTAGGTCAGACTCTAGTCTGCCCAGAATATGCAGATTGACGAGGCTGAACTTAGTGTTATCGAATAGCTCTGGAGAAGTACGGGTTGGAGTATAGAATGAGATGCACTCTCACCTGATGCATCGGGACCAGAGACCATATATACCCACCGTCGCCATTGTCTAGACTTAAGAGAGCGGTCTCCCAACAGCGCTGGCTGGTACTAGCTAGCAGATCTTTACGCTGGTGGGGAGGCCAGTCCACGCCTATGCTAGAGCTGATGCCGGAGTGGTGTAGCTGGTCGTTCTCGTTGGATGCTAATGTAGCACTGCGCTGATGAGAATGTTGTGTCTCAGGCCAGGCTCTAGAACCAAGCTTCCGACCGATAGACCATGAATCTTTGCTACGCCTCTTAGACTTGCACTATGGGGAAGCAGCAATCCGACATACTGCGACGGCTGTACAGATTGGCGAGGCCGTCTAGCAACACTCCAGCTGCTCTGGCGCCATCGCCAAGTGATTGCTTCCCATGATTGCTTGGAAGCGCTATTCTAGTGCTTGAAAGACGAGCAGGCTGCTTCTCGGCAAGCTTGAAGGTGAATCATTTTCTGCATATCCTGCGAAGCGACTGCTTCGTGCCATCGACTCTAACGTAGCCCAGCGCGCGCCGTTAGGAGGCCGTTCGTTGCGCGACATCTGTTAGCAGTGGCCGCCATAGGTCCGGCCTGAGGGTTTGCCTCCATGAAGATTGGCCTGGGGCCTGCTTTCTCCATCCTGCATTGGCATCATGTTTAGTGGACGTTCCGATGCAGAAACTCCTTCGTGGATGATTAGATTCGAACAGTTCGCGCGGTCCATCTACTCTACTCGGCCGCTCGGTTGACTCAGTTGACACTCCAGCCTCGATTGGCTCCATCGGTGTTGTGGATCTGTCTCAACACGTGAGTGATGCCAAGTCAGGATACATAACATACCAGGAGGCATCAGTAGTGAGGCAGACAGCCAGCATCATCCACTGCCGATCCATGACTGACATCTTCTGCATCATCGGTCCATGACAATCGAATCTACCAAGCTCTAATCCCCGTCCCTACTCAGACTTAAGTTCTTTCACCATCTTCCACAACACAAGTACACCTTGGACGTCTAGACGCAACGCTCTACGGACACTAGTTTCACCTCAGGCCTGCTTACGTACCTCCTGTCTTGACCACCGTGCGACAGGCACAGGATCACGCAAGACAAGACCTATAGCCATGCATTTGCTTGTTCCGCCCTAGCTTGGCTCACCGCCCAAGTGCCTCTTCGGAATGGCAGTCAGGTAAGCCGCCACGTCCTTACTGGTCTTGATGCAGAATCAGCAGGTCATCACTGAAATCTGTTCCAGATCTCAGTCACAGTGACGAGTTTGGTGACTTCAATGTCATCGCTACACCTTCTTATGCCTCGCTTAGCATTCGAGGTCCCAATTGACTCGCGCCATCACGTTCGACCGCAGATCGCAGAGAACCAAGTGATCTGGCAGGACGGAGGGTGAATTGCTCCGAGCTCCTCGGATCGAGATGCATAAAACCAGCACGTCCCAGCAATCCTCTCTTGGCGGCGGAGGCTGGCAGACGCGGCGAAAAATCCTCAGGCGCCTACCCTTGAGGCATAAAAGTCTTGCGTTGCGCCTCATCAGACACTATCGATGACATTCAGTCAAGCACGTCGCGACCTCCTGAAGACCTACCTCTACGTCATTCGATCGCAAAGATGAAGATGCGTTTCGCCCTCCTGACCATCCTCCTGGTCCAATCCTCGCCCGGCTTCGCGGCCTACGTGAAGGGCCAATGCGACGCACACGGCGGCGGACCTGGCCGTAGCGCTTACTGGACAGCTGGCCTCCTGGGGAACCCTAAGCCGGACGCTTCTAAGATCTGTCGGTGCCTGAGAAGGTGGCTGAACCTCTATTATTGCGGGACGGCGTACGTGTCGACAGAGGGACCACAGGTCGCCGACGGCACTTTGGTATATTGTAAAAAGGACGACCAACCCCTCAATACAATGAGAAACTATGTTTGCGATGCGATGTGGCGTGTCGATGCTTCTTAGAGATGCACGTCTGACTTGCACGACAACCTGGAGGCTCAGGGAGAGGCCGGCAGTCTTCGAGCCCCTAAACCTTGTTTACGAACGGCCTATTTTTCTCAATATACATCAGCCTCGAAAATCTTCGAGCACACACCAGGATCTGGTTCGCAGGCGCTCTGAAGGTCATTGATAGAATTGGCTGAGCTGCAAAGGCCGGCAAACTGAACATGCAATGCATGCAGACCTGGCACACGGCAGATGGACAGCGCTAAGTAGTGCGTATGGATATTCCAGATTTCATAAAGATCGATCATCCAATTTCTGGATGGGCCGTTTTGCGTATACGGACCTTTCATGATGTTCTGAGCCACGATATTTGGGGACTTTCAACTCCCTTGCTATCATGTTCTCGACTCAATCTTGCTCTCTCAAACACGCAATATTGAGCATTGAAAGGAGCCGTTCTGAAGCAAAAGTTTGATGGAGGAAAAGAATCGAATCCATTGCCAAACATACGGCTCGCGGCAACGTCATCAAACCAGCAGATGACATTTCAAGGGGCCAAAGGCATGAACATCATGTCTCTTCCGCTGACAGGTCATGTCTCTCCCGCTGAGAGGTCATGTCTCTTCCGCTGAGAGGTCATGTCTCTCCCTGCTGAGAGGTCAAATATCTGACCACGTGCGTCGATGAGTGATGATTAGTTCACGGCTGTTGGCAACAGACTGTGTCAACAGGCTGTCAATTGTTTCGTCGAGATTCCTTCAGGCTGACAACGCGGTCCCCAATATAAGCCGAAATCTGCGGCTCGACTCTAGAAATCGACGAATATAGATTCTTGTCGTTTGGTCAGCTTGACGTAGGGTCAGAGGCCACGAAGGACAGAGGACCCACGCTCATCCGTACTACGCGTCTCTTGGTGGTTGATGGGAAACGAGTTCTTGGCTCGGAGCGACGACTGTGTAGCTACAAGAGCTGGATGCATGCGATCGTTCTTCGCCACAAAGAGCGCCTTCGGGAACTAGGACCCCAGGCTGCGGAAGGGCAGGTACCCTGCAGAAGAAATCTCTGACTATATCGAGTACACAGGTAATGTTGTCATCAAGGTACCTATAATAGCAGTCTGTCGGGAGCTGTAGAGTGCTTCTGATTCATACCGCCACGTCCGCATCCTGCTAATATGATTCGCAGGGAAGGCCAGTACAGAGTATTACTTATAGGAGGAATAGAGGTGGTCTGACGTTGCTGCCATGGACGGATCAACTCGTTCGTGCTAGCGATGCACAGGGAGTGAGCTCGGCGACCATCTTATTACCGCTTGGGCGATGTGAGAATCGCGGCAGATGCTGTTCGGGAGTCGGAACCGGCATCCATGTAGTAGGCGAAGCTACATCATCAATACTACTATAGTAACGATGAAGTGACCTCATGTCTCGCGTCAGCTGTGTTTCAAGACATCCATCCGTGGACATGCCGAGGCGCCCTAGTTGACGCCACGTGACTCGGCTTCGCTGGCCAAGACTCGGGGCGACACCACACGTGCGATACGAATAGGCTCACACGGCAGGTCGAATAGGCTCCCTCGGCAGGTCCAATAGGCTCCCTCGGCAGGTCAAAGAGGCTCCCTCGGCAGGCATGCGACGGAACGGCCTGCGACGCCATCGATCCCTATGTCATACCTGTAATACCCACGTGCAACGCCTTGTGGCTTTCCGGATGCTCGGAGACGTGGCGACGACGCCTTTGCATCTGTAAACATCATGCGCTTCTCCTTACGCCGAGCCGCATGCCGCACTCGCCTGAGTCTCAACTCGCTGACACGATCACAATTATAGTATGAATCGATGGGGGGCCGTCCTCGCTGGATCCTTCCACGTGCTGGCCTGGGATGGTTATTTGGAGCATCTCGCAGTGCACGTCCTCCGCGATGGAGTGGAGAGGGCGTCTGGGAGCCCCGTACTGCTATGGAGGACAAGGACCACCAAGGCATGATCTCGGGTTGGTGATCGCATCTTAGAGCAGGTCCTCCATGCGCAAATCGACAGGGCGCTCTCAGTGGATCTATGCCACGTGCTGGCTGTGTATGGTCATCTGGTCAAGCCTCGCATTGAATGGAGGCGCACGTCTTGACGCCGAGTACTGCTATGTCGTCCAAGAGTACCAAGGTATGATCTCGCGTTGTCGAATATAATGTAGAGGGGGTGCTCCATGCGCAAGGCGACGGTCTCAGCGAGCACATAAAAGCAACAGGTGCCCGCTCTCGTTCTGCACCAGTCACTCTACTTCAACACACAGACTACTTCTTCAACATCCAGACTACTTCTTCAGCAACCAGACGACTTCACGATACATCCAGACTACTTCACGATACATCCAGGCTACTTCCCGATACATCCAGACTAATCCACGATACCGTATCTTACAATGCGCTTCTTTGGCCTTGCACTGTTGGCTGCCGCCGCTGCAGCGAGTCCACATGAAGTCCAGGAAAATGGCATCAACGCCAGAAGCCCATCGCCAGCGCCCCCTCCTGACAGGGGGCAAGGGAAAATGCACATGGAGTTTCATTATAGTAACAAGTGAGCAGAACGGAACATAGTCACCTATCACAACTACTAACAGGACTTCTCTACCCAGGTGGGTCGAGGTCGGTGACCTCTGGCTCTGGGACGCCCTCCGTACCAAATCTTATGATGTACGTCATTATCCCAAGGAGGGTCACTCATGTCTCCGACACTTACTAACATTCTTTTGCTCATGAAGGGAGCCAACAATGCTGGGCTGGAGGCGGACCACTCATACGACGTGAGTGGTGCAGAGGTCCGCTGCATCAGGGATGGAGATGCTGCTCCCAAGGATCTCAATGTCAGGATAAAGACTTCAGGCGAATGGGGCCAGATCGAGGATGTCAATGGCTGGGACGTGCGCAGCAGTCTGATCGAGACCTTGTGGGAGCTGATTGACAAAACGAAAGAAGAATACGACATTCTGCACGGCAAGTGTAAGGGTCCAAGGGAGTGCGTGCAGCTCTGCGCCTTCTGCCCCACCGGAAACCTGTGCGACATGACTGGGGCGAAATGCTTTGGCCGCGAGGGAGATCAGCCAGGCCAGTGGCCACTGTGCAACTGCAGCAAAAAAGTCAAGAGCGACCTATGGGGCCCCTGCTACGAGGCGATCCCTCTCATCAAGCTGCCGAGTCAGATGTCGCTGAAGATCTACAACGCCGACGGCAGTCTGAGGGCAGACAGCATCGAAGTCACCGTCAGCAGCCAGACTAAGGTCGCTGCTGATCTACCAGCCCAGTGCGGCAGGATCGGCGCTGGCGTCGAGGTCGCCCTCAGCTTCGTCCCGATTTTTGGCAATTACATGGAGAAAGCCGTCAAGGTCATCTGCAGAGGCCCGGTCCATGTTTGAGCAGTTGAGTGCAGATGAGCGGGTCCAAGGGTCCGAGAGAATGTGCGTGTATTAGCTTCCAGGGTCTCATGCGGCGGATTGCGCTGGTACGATTATAATGTCATGATTTGTTGCTTTTTTGGATACGCTTGTCCACGCGAAATGGTTCGGAAGATGATGATGGCGACGGGCGGCGCATTGTCACTCTATCCGCCGCCTCGTTCTTTGTACACGCTGCGATGACTCCGCGCAGGGCGGGAGCTTTTGTGGAATAGTTGGTAATTCAGAGCAGAACTGCTCTTGAGCTGCGCACGAGAGCGCCCCTTCAGATTTGATATCGTGACGCGTGAAGCCAGCTGATTGTCACTGTGGTCTGGAGTCGATGAAGGCAGATCCGAATTGATTGGGGCTCGAGAGGAGAATGTGGGACGATATACATGGAGATATCGATATGCGCATCGAACATGCGGCTTCGAAATAGACGGCACGAGTCTGGATCCGCGAAGCAAGAAGTCGACGTCTCCGAATCACACCGGCATTACCACCGCAACCACGCGCAAAAAGCTTCTAATAATACTAGAGTGGTAATCCCTGTAGTTCATACCAAACCCATCTTAAGGTATTACAGCATTACTATCGATAGCGATCGGCTTTCCGAACTGCCTAGGTATAGCCGAATGATGCCCCCTTTCCATGCCAGTCCTTCTTCAAGGGCATGGGAGGACGTCTTCCTTCATATCTGGCACTGCAACTGCCCGCCTTTGCATATACATTTCTAGAAGCGCGCTGTCCTGGTCTGAGTATCTGCTGATACAGGCCGCAGGTATGCTGCTCCTCAGCCACAAAGTAAGGTTATGATCAAAACAGAACACACTGTCCACCACGTACGGCCATAGGTCAAATATCAGAATGCAGAGGATCCCGTCCGCTCTCCTGAACTTAAGCTGTGAACCGGTGGATTAGTACTACGGTGGGTGACCACGTGGGAATCCCCACTGCTGTACGTTTTGTTTTGCTTTCATTTTGCTCGTATCCTGCTCGTCGCTGAATGACCTCCATCCTGTGGTACGTCGTTGGCGATCGACTGTTGAATCTGGACTTTATAGTCGGCATGAAAATTGCATCATCAGCGGCACAGATGCTAGTGGCGGATGACTTCAGCCTTTGACACGAGGTGGTATAAGTAGCCTGCATTTGTCGTTCATTCATCTTGCTGCAAGCCCGCCGATCGCAGAGATGCTGCAAGGATGGATTGATTGTATGCCATGTAGTAGAAGCTCAATAGCCTTTCGTCGGATGCCGAGAACTTCCCGACGTCTTGCGGACCATGCACGCCCATGAAGCTGGGAACTTCAAGCCGCTAAAACTCACTTACCAATTTCGGGAACAGCACTCCCTCGCCCCTTCCCAGAGCCACAGACGACACCCCGTACTCATCATCCTTCCCCGCTACCGCCCACTCCCATCCTCTCCTCTCACTCTTCACCGCCAACATATCCAGCAACCGGCTCGCACTTCCGGGAATAAAAGGCTGCAGCAGAATGCTCACCAACCTCAAATGCTCCACCGCAAGATATATATGCCGATCCATCTCCGCCTCCAGCGATTCCGGCGAAGAACCCCTCTGATGCAGTTCGTGCAGGAGGTTTCCCGTGGTGTCTGATGCGATGTCTCTGAGTTGCGTGTAGAGGGTCCAAGGGGAGGACTGTTGGAGGTAGGTGTTGATTCCGTAGACCGCGGTCATGATGCGCTGCAGAGCGCGGTTCGGGAGGAGCTCGGACATCAAGCGGTCGACGTGAGCAGGGAGGGCTTTGAGGTCACCGTAGAATTGACGGTCGTAGCTGTTGGAGCCCTGGTGTACAGGCGGACTGCCTTCTTTGTGGCTGAAGTCAGGGTGGGCGTGCCTTTTGATCGCCCTTTCGATGTCCCAACCTTTGCCTTTCACGATTCGGGAAACGAGGTTCCCCAGACCACCTTGCAGACCTTTCTTGTATTTCTCCACAATGTAACCATTATCGTAGTCTGCGTCATCTGTGATGCCGCCGTCGTGGATCAGATACCACCTCATTGCGTCGATGCCGAAACGATCAAGAGCGAAGAAAGGATTAACGCCGTTGCCGGCAGATTTGGCCATTTTCTGCTTGCCGAGTGTCCAGTGGGCATGCGTGAGGACCTGTTTGGGCAGAGGCAGGTCGAGAGCCATTAGGAAGGCAGGCCAGTAGATGCAGTGGAAGCGCAGAATGTCTTTGCCTATGACATGCACATCTGCAGGCCAGCCTCCTGCTTGTTCGGAGCCCGGAGTGAAAGGGTAGCCGGCTGCGGTGGCGTAGTTTAGCAAAGCATCCAGCCAGACATAGATCGTCTGCGATTCATCCGTCGGTACCCTGATGCCCCACTGCAGCCTCTCGTGGGGCCGGCTCACCGACAGATCCATCAAACCAGCCGACACCTCCGCCACGACCTCGGCCATCCTCGCTCGAGGCACAACAAATTGAGAATTCTTCTCGTAGAATTCGAGCAACTTCTCCCTGAAAGCAGAGAGCCGGAAATGGTAGTTCCGCTCACTCGTCCACTCTACTTGCTTCCCCGTCTCAATGCTGACCATCATCTTCCTGCCGCTCTTTGGCTCCACAATGACTTGAACCTGCCCTTTAGGATAAAAAGTCTCATCACTGACGCTATACCAGCCCTCGTGCTTGCTTTCATAGATCCAGCCCTTTTCCTGCAACATCTGCCATGCGTACTCCACGCCTTCTCTATGTCTGGCGTCTGTAGTCCGGATGAAACGATCATACCCAACGTCGATCTTACCCGCGAGTGTCTTGAAGACTTCTGCTCCGCTATCGCAGAAGTCTTTTGGTGGGATCTTGGCCTTGGCGGCGGCCTGCTGAATCTTGAGACCGTGCTCGTCGGTCCCGGTCAGGAGGATCGACTGCCGAGACTTGAGCGCTTGCCATCGCTTCAAGACGTCGGCAAGGAGCATGGTGTACATGTGGCCCACGTGCGGGGCGGCGTTGACATAGAAGATGGGCGTCGTCACGTAGTACGGCTTAGTCGGGTTTGATGAAGTCGCTAGAGAGCGCACCTGCTGTTCTTGGCGGCGGCGGCAATTGGGACAGGCCCACTGAGGTCGCCATCGTCGCAGGAGCAGGGACTGCAGTGGCGTGAGTGCCTGGACCGGCGACGTGATGGTGTTACGCATTGTTGACTTCCTCCAGCAGTCTTGAGGATGTGAAGTTCAAGAGCTGTCCCTTTCAGGCAAGCGCGCAAGTTCCATGACTAAGCGCTGTGCACACACTTTCTTCCGCATCATCTACTTCCACTACCTCATCATGTACTTCCACTACCTCATCATCGACACAATGTCTGGCACTCCATCAATTCGTTGGCGAACTGCAAGACGATTCATCCACCACTGCAGCAGTCGTGACGTCTGTTACCATATTCGATATCTACGAACATAACAAGATTCAGAATCGCACAGCAATGAAGTCAAGCCTAGCACCACCACGACGAGTCGAGAGAGTTGTCGAGTGGATATCTCGATAGGTCGATTTGCGTCCTTTCAGTCGCAAAAGCGCCACAATTGCAGGAGATACCTGGGCAAATCTGCTTCCACGCTTCAATAGCAGTGGTTGTAACAGCGATTTTTTCGCTGTATCAAGCACTCGGCTGTATCTAGCAGTCAATCGGTCAATTCGCTGTTATAGATGTGGTGAAGGAGTGACGGATCAGAAGTCACAGTCGGATGGCTCGTTGTCATTCGGTCGACAGATAGAATACTGTTCAACAGCACGTGCAGCTAACTCCTTGGATCATCGAGTCTGTCAAGCCAACATATCATCGTTGAGATCCAACCTTTGCCGGGGAGTTTTGCTACCGGATGACAGAAGGAACACTACTTGACGGCTTCCGACAGAGGCAAGGAAAGCTCATGCTGGTTGCCAGCATATTCAAGCTTCAGGTATGTACACCGATCCAAGCTGGAGGCAGACCAAAACGCGAAGACAGACAATTCCACGAATCAGAATCCCGGAACTGCCATCCACTTCACTATTAAGCGGATTTGCAGCCAGCGCTATGCTCGGCGGACATCTGAACCTTGTTCTAACGAGCCGAGGCTTTATGAAACTCTTCTCGTACTCTGGTGAACATACAGCCCATTTTGACACGGCACAGACGAGAACGACTGGGCGCAAGATGAGATAACTGTGCACATCCCATTGGATTTGCTGACCAGTCCTCATGATCCATTGAACAGCCTCGACCTCGCTGCCTCTGCTCGCAGGAGTCGGTCGCAGCCGTAGCGACCTCTAACAACCAGAACTGCTATCCACTTCAGCAATAATTTCCATCTCAAACGCTAGCCATGGACCTACATTTGCATATTCCGACAATCGCACTGGCCGCTGGCGGCATTCTCGTCCTCTACGCAATCTATGCCCTCACATCCACCTCTGAAACTCTCGAACCCCGCTTTTGGGCGCAACAGGAATGCGTCGACAAGCAGCAAAACCGCTGGTTCGCCTCCTTCTCCGCCAACCTGCACTCGCTCGCCGGCACCCGCGCTCTAATACACGAAGGCTACGCTCGCCTCTCGAAGCGCGGCAAACCATTCACCCTCCCGCAATTCGCAGACAAACCCCTCCTGATCCTTCCAACAAACAAAATCAAAGACCTCGTCGCCAAGCCAGATGACGAGATCAACCTCCTCATGGTCTTGCGGGAGGCGCTGGCCTCAGAGTACACCGGCGACGACGATCTAGCAGTTGATCCGTTTCACCTAGATGTCGTGAGGCATCAGCTTACGAGGAAACTGCCCCTGATGACGAAAGCCGTGCATGATGAACTGGTGCTGGGATTTTCTGATCAATGGCGTTTGCGTGACGACGAGGAATGGGTGAGCGTCCCAGCGCTGAAGACGTGTATGAACATCATCAGCAGGGCGGCAAACCGTGTCTTCAGCGGTGAGCAGCTATGTCGAAATCAAGAGTTCCTTGATCATGTGAGAGAGTACGGGAGTGGCGTGTTTAGAAATGCAGCAATCATTAATCTGCTGCCGAGATGGATGAGGCCGGTTATGGCGCCTTTAATTACGCTGCGAAATCAGCGGCATGTAAGAGCTTGTCAGGTGATTGCCCGGCCCATCATTGCCGAGCGTATCGAGCGAATGCGTAGCGGCTCGAAGGAGGTCGTCAATGTGAGTCTGTCCAATCTTGGTGGTGCATTGGAGCGCTCATCCCGTAAAGCAGACCGACGCCCTGCAGTGGGTAATCGAAGAAGCCTTCAAGCGCGCGGACCCCCTCGAACTCGACCCAGACCGACTTTGCCGTCGCCTTGTCCGCCTGAACATGGTCGCTATCCACACGACTTCCATCACAATCACCAACACCCTCCTCGACCTCTACAGCTCCCCTCGCTGCACAGAATTCATCACAGGTCTCCGTGACGAAGTCTCCAAAACCCTAGCCGCTAACAACGACGAGTGGACCAAAGCCGTTGTCAATGATCTGATCCGCGTCGATTCGACAATCAAAGAGTCCATCCGCTGCTCCAGCCTGGGGATCGTGGGTTTAACGAGGATAGTAACTTCACCTACGGGTATCGATCTGGGAGATGGAATTCATGTGCCCAAGGGCATCCGTGTCGCGGCGCCTATTGCGGGCATTCACCGCGATCCTGAGAACTATGAGCATCCCAATGTGTACGATGCCTTTCGCTTTTCTCGCGAAAGGGAATTCCTGGGGGAGACTGGGAAGATCCTGGATAAGAGGGCGCAGGGGATCGTGACGACTAGCGACGCGTTCCTGACATTTGGACATGGGAGACATGCGTGTCCCGGACGATTCTTTGGTATGTTGTCTCTTTTTAATCTCGACTGAGTATGGGTTCGTTCATTGGGTATTTGCTGACGTTGGACGTGTAGCGGCGCAGGAGATGAAGCTCATGTTGGCGCATATCGTCTTGAATTACGATCTTCAGATCAAGGGTGCGAGACCGAGCAATTTCGATCTCAAAGGGGCTTGTGTGCCGTCGCCCAAGGCCAGGTTGTGGGTGAGGAGAAGGGAATAGTGGCTGTGCTCGTAACAACGGGACGCGGTAGATGTTGTGCATCGCGGGTGCACGTTCACATCCATGGTGTTGTGAAACTAGGTTTACGATGTCAGACTCGTATCTCAGCTTCGAAGATGACCCAAGATTCCAGCGCATCAGGTTGTTTCGGTCGCTTCCAGCAGACACGCGATTCATGCAGAAATTAAGCTTCGTGCACGGATGGTGGTATGCTTACAGAAATTAAGCTAGGTGCACGGATGGTGGTATGCTCTAAATCTCTCTACCATGTTAGAATCTATCTAATAGATTGCTCTAATTTCATGTCCAACCTGGTTCTGGTCCTACACCACATTTTCTAAAGTACTAATGCTAGAAATTTATGAAAATGAGCTAGATATATCTAGAAAATGCCTGCTGTTTATTACATATTTTAATATGCTTATAGGTATCCTAATTCGAAAGATATATAGGAAAGATAATTATAACTAGTAGGATAGCGCATTTTCGAGCAAGACCTCTAGGGTTCTCATTATAGCAGCTTTGTAACTGGAACTGCAACTAAGAAGCAACCGAACCGAACGGTCGTCGGCCGCTATGGATTGGCAATGTTAAATTTGCGGTCTATGCGTCAAATTAGGGACGAGATAACGATGACTGCCCAATTCACCATCGCTGAGGATGAAAAGCGGCCGCACCACCCACAATCGATTAATACGTATAGGTTTACCTAGCGCACTATCGCACAGAACGGTTCTATCATCCATGGTATAGAAGCTTTTGAGCAAAAGTCCTTTAGTCAACGGCTGTGAACGTCCTACGACCCATTGATGATTACATCCGCCGCCTTCTCGCTGATCATGTAGATGGGCACCACAATGTAGTATCCCTGCGCGCCATCGTCAGCAAACGTGCACTCCAAGAACCACATGATCCAACCACTTACCGGGATACGAGGAAAGACGCTAGCGTCAACCACTCTCAGACTCTCCACACCACGGACCTTGAAGTTGGAGTCCAGCACAGCATACTTGTCGTCATCCGCGCCAATCGGACAAGTACAGGACGCATGATGACCCCACGCCTCGTCCTTGATGAATTGCTTCGTAGCTTCCTCCGACTTCAATACGTGCTTCGGCGGCCAATCCACCTTGAAGTTGCCATCAAGCGGGACGAGATCATCGTACATCTTGCGTGAAAACTGGATCCCCTCGTAGACAGCTTGCACGTCATCTTTATCAGCGCCATCAGCGGTGACTCCAGTATCGAAGGAATTGAACGTGATGTTGGGCACCTGACGGGGATCGGTAGAAAGGAGCGTAACGGTTCCCTTGTTGTTCCTTGAACGCGCCTTCAATGTGATCCACGACCAGTGCTCTTTCCCGAACTTGGTACCAAGGCCATCGTAGGCGTAGCCGGGGTAATATCCTTTGAACATGGCTGGGGCACCTGAGATCAAGATGTCATTGTCATCGGACTCCTCAGCCTGGCCAGCGGTAGAGGATTTCTTGACGATGGCGATGGCGAGGCCGTTCGTCGCATAGGTGCCTTTCAGTGCAGCACCAGGCTGGGTGTACCACTGATCGAGGCAAGGATCAGGAAATTTGTAGCCGAAAGTGCAGTCCTTGGTCAACGTGAAGACCGAGTGGGCTTTACCGATGGTGGAGACTTCGTAGCGATCTTGCATATTGGTCCCGACGCCTGGAAGGTCTTTAACGACATCGATGCCCCACTTTCGAAGCTCGTCTGAAGGACCGACGCCGCTGAGCTTGAGCAGCTTGGGAGTTTCGAAGGCTCCGGCTGAGAGAATGACCTCTTTGTTGGCCTGGACGTAGCCGGGCGTACCATTAGTGCCAGAGTATCTAGGATCAGCAGCGTACAAGCTTTGACCTTGGAGGAAGTTGACGCCGGTCGCACGGGGTTTGCTTGAGTTCAAGCCGTCGAAGTTGACCTTTGTAACGAATGTGTTCAAGGCGACATCCAGGTGATATTTGCGTGCGCCATTTTCGTCCACGGCATTGGCCACGGACAGAATGAACGCCCGAGGAGTCGCACGCTTCGAGTTTGCCGCATCGACTGAGATTGGAACTTGGTACATGCCGTCGATAGTGTCTCGCAAGTTGCCTGGAGCATTAAGATCTTGTGTCAAAATTTGCGCTAGACCTGTCACTGTCGTGACCAGCGATGTGATGATATTTTGGCCCATTGCTGTTGCGGCAGATATGATCAGCGAGAGTAGCTTAAAGTCTTCGAGGACCAGCGTGAGGCTCGTTAAAGAGACTGGGAGCCAGCCATCGAAACCGTGGCCCACAATCGAGTTGGGCAGGTACTCGCTCTTCTCTAATTTCTGGAAGTATGTCCGCATGTGGTCTGGAGCCCAGCTGTCATCCCCAGTGAGCTTCTGGAGGTATTTCCAGTCGTTCTCGTATGGGTACATCTGTACAGACGACAGGTTAGTAGCGGTCAGGGGATATCGACACATGTATTGCTATGCTTACAGTGATCATCGCATTGTGAGCAGCGCAGCCTCCGAGAGTGCCAGAACGAGGGTACAGAACTCCAAGAGGAGTGGCGTCATTCGGGGGATAGAGCCCGACATAGTAGGACCCATTGGAGCGCTGGTAGACCATCTTCGAGTCCCGCTTCTGCCTCTCGAGGTCGGCGTAGTGGTGTACAAAGTAGTCCTGCGGAGCGAAAGATGGTGGATCAGCCGATGCCTCATCCGCGGCATTCCCTTCCGCCAGCAGGAACGTACCCATTTCTGTTTATCGTACTCCGTGGACTGTAGATGCATAGCGGGAACCGATGTGATGTTCTCGTTGCCCTGGTCATCGCCGGCCTCGATGATCAGGACTTTGTAGCCAGCAAGGGCAAGACGGGATCCTAGTGGACCGCCACTGCTATAGAGTTAACAAAAGACACCTGTATTTCATTCGCGTTACCCACCCAGGGCCGGATCCCACGATCACGTAGTCGTAGCTGACATTGGGGTCGTATCCATGGATTATCGTCTCGCTGCTGTACTCGCCCCGGCGTATACGCTTGTGCTTGTGCTGCGATGCATGTTCTGCTGTCTGAGTACTGGTTCTGGTCAACACTTCTCGCGTGAGCGAATGGACGCCTCCAAAGTGCACTTACAATAAAGCTTCTGTAACGAGTGTGAATAGGCCGAGTAGGCTCAGAGACTGCATCATCAGCATGTTTCCCAAAGATTTCAAATGAATGTGACTCCAGACACCAAGCGAATGACACTGCTTGCGCAGAGAAAGACTGCTCACGCAAAGAGAGACAGATCATGGAGGGCGTCTGTAGTCACATTGTGATGGCTCTGTGATCGTACATGTATGGCCAGCATGGATCGTGAGCATTGCGTATTTCTGCAATTTCGTTTGTTCGGCAAGGCCACAAGGGTGACGGATGATCGGGAGGGCGAGAACCCTTTACTCCACCCCACGTTCTGTGCACATGGGTTGCACATGTGCATCACTGCATCCGTACCTCCTGGTTGTCAGTGGTCATCTTTTTGTGGAAGAGAACCACCATTGTCATCTTAGCCGAGGCGCCCAATCGGTTGAGAGAGCGAGATGCGAACGCTAGGGGACGAGTCATCAAAATGGATGTCGATCTTTTGACGCAGGTATGGATAGCGTGGAGCCGTTCACATCGATTTGACACCATCCATACCGTTGCAGCAATGCTGAGCCTAACAACAGCCAATTGAGTGATCGTGCGCAACAGCGTACCCTTCTAGCCATCAGCTCGGATTGTTTCCTTGAGCACACGATCATCCGGTCGATCTGTGAATGATGAAGACAATCCCCTGGCCAAGGCCACCAATGTTAGTGCCCTAGACCCCTGCCTCGTTGGCGCACAGGAACAAGCGCTAGACCAGGACGAGCTCAAGTAGGATTTTCGGAGGCGTCGGAGATGTGATTTGTGCAGAGCAGCACCGCCGGTCATCGACGGATCAATGCAACTACGATCCAGTAGGATGTGCTACTAGTGATGTACTGTCCGCTATAGGCAGCAAAGGCTGGCGATAGAACCCGATCAGCGCAGCACGTGCCCGTCGAGGTCTGGGCGTGGTGGGCAGAGCGACGTTGTTGATATGCCCCGGGCGCTTTAGTATTATTACGCCAATTGATACTCATAAATCATTATCGTCATGGCCTCTGTTTGGCCCCTATGTACTGTACATCGCGCCAGATTTCCCAGTTCAGCAGAAGGCTCGCCGGGCCTATGCAAGTGCCGTATGTATGCAAGTCGTCGATCCTTGTGAATGTCCAAAAGAATGATGAGGCAGCGGACCAGCAAATGCATGCCGCCTGGCGTCCCGGCTGCGTGCGGAGTCGACGGGAACTAGTGGGTGACTAGGTTCCAAAGCATCTGCATGTCCGTTGGACCGTTTGTAGCTTAAATTTGGCTCGGCACGTGGATGAGCGGGACGCTAGTGGTCCATGTGCCCGCAGGGAAAGCTTGGCATCGACGTCTTAACGACATCTCCACAAGAGCTCGTAGGACCGGCATGGCAGGACCCATGGGGGGAATCGAGTTGGAAGTTTCACAGGCACACATGAGCAGCTTCAGGCAGAGAAGCACTGGTATGGACACACATCTATCTAAGAATTTTAGGAACGGCCACGACCTCGACGCTATACGTCGGCAAAGCTGTCAATTCCACCTCCCTCGCGCCGTGTACCTCGTTCAAATCATATCGCTGACCGGCTCTGCACGACCATGCGTCATTGTGTATCTGCGTGTGTCGTTCAGGTGCCTCTGCCCACTGTCAACCTCGCCTGTCTTGGCTTCCGCCAGTGGGATGAACTCGCCTTTGATGAGTTCCCTCGATCCGTGCGATTTGCCATTCGAGTATGGGGACGATGTTGCGCCTGTCGAGCTATCTAATGTACTCACGCCCATCGCCCGTGGCGCCGTGAATCTGATCAAAGAGCGTATTGCCGGGAGACAGGCGCAAATGACCGCGATGTCAATCTCAGACGTAGACCAGTAGCCGACAGATACGTAATCCCCTGGGTTCGCATTGTTAGCCGTCTGCGTATATGAGCCATCCATGCTCAGGAACTCACAGGTAAAGTTCGTGCTTCCTCCAAATTTCACCAACACCTGCAATCTGAGTATGCTGACAATTGTGCAGATAAGCCCGATGGAGAACATCAGCACCAGCAAAAGCTTCTTGCGTATGTTCAGGGATAGAGAAGCCACCACCGGCATAGGAAGCCCAATGACCACAAAGTCCAACAGCACATTGAGAGCGGCGGACGCCCAACCCTGTGCATTGATGTTTCTGCAGGTCCCAGAATACTCACCGCTCCAGCGGTTCCAGGCCAGATTGATTGGAGTGCATTGGAAGATGGAGACGAGGAGAAATGCTATGCCATAGCCAGCGATGGCGGCTATGGCACAATAACATGATATCCGGAACCACCGATGGGGGAAGACCCGTAGGTAGAACATCAGAATCGCAATCTTGACAAGTGGTAGCCCGGTCAAGTACATGTCCTCGTCGAAGTAGTAGATTTTGAGAATCTTTGTGATGTTTTCCGGAGGTATGGCCCAAACGTCCTTGCCAAGGCCTAAGTTGGCGACTACTGTCGTGTCAGCCTTGGGTTGCCAAGCATGAAACCTCTACGTTTGGATGCTCACGTTGGACAGATAGCGCAGTCAAGCCAATGACCTCGAGCACAGCAATGCCCAACACGAGATCATCCCATCCCAACTGGTCTCCGAAGCATGGAAGTCTAGAGACCATGCGCAATACGTACGCAATAACAGCGAGGACGCCCCCAACAACTCCGGGGACTGATACTGCTTTCGTGCGGTCTCGAATGGGCCGTGAACATATCGTCTGTGTGGTATTCTTGGTCGCTGTCCATTCCAATTAGCCTGTATTGTGCGTGTTGCAAGTCGTGGTATGGGGCTGCGTACATAGCTGATGCCGGACTGTGCACATTTCCCTCACGCACGATTCGACCTGCGCAGCCAATGTTGCGTTGCTGCAACTGCAGTCGATGTCTGCCAACGAGCAAGGACTGGCTTGGATCGCTGTCACCAAGCATGTGCGCTGCGAGTTGGTTAGAGGACGAGCTGAATCGATGTTTACACCTGACTCTACTTACACCGCAATTGGGCATACTTGACAGCAGTTTCGCAGCCTCCGCAATTGTCACGTTGGACGCCTTGACCATTGCCACTGCGGCAAAGGCCGCCCACACCATCACCACCCATTTCGGACCCATGATGACTTGAAACAGCGAAGGAATGCTGAAGCGGCCTCGTGCACCAGTGCCTCGCAAGAAGGGAACAAATGCTACGACCATTTGAGAAGTCGTCCCTTAAAATATTCTACGCAAGTCAAGCCGGTTCCTGCCGGGCCAATCACCAACCTGACGTGCTGGTCACCATTTTTCTTGTCCAGTGGACCTAGATACACACTGAGAGGCGTGCATTATCGTCACATTGTGTCCAGTCCGTGACTATGTGTGTGTGCAGAGTCCAGCGTGGAGCAGACCAGGGTTCCTGGATGGATAGAACGGAATAATCCTTCTCGCGGTCCTTCTAGCAGGTCAACGATGACTGCTGTTCCCTCGCCTCGGAGCTTTGGGCCATGCGACAGGTTCGCA
Organism: Teratosphaeria destructans; assembly: GCA_010367425.1. Taxonomy (NCBI): domain Eukaryota; kingdom Fungi; phylum Ascomycota; class Dothideomycetes; order Mycosphaerellales; family Teratosphaeriaceae; genus Teratosphaeria; species Teratosphaeria destructans. The sequence continues at coordinate 203,045 of WBMN01000035.1, read as the reverse complement.
ATCGAGGTGAAGCTCCGCCCTAAGCATTGGCCAGGTGTTGGAATATGCTGCATTTCGACGTTCCTGAAAGTCCTTGCATACGCCGGCGTTGGAAAGCTGGCATAACCTTGTCTGTACATAGCTTAATCACCTTCGACAGCAATAGTGAGTCATGTCTCAGGCACGTCCCAGCTCCCGAGTTCCACGCAGAGTTACCGTCGCAATGCAGCTGGGTGGTGGGGTCGGAAGTGCTGGGATCAGATCTTAAGGGTCCGCACTCAAGGCCAAGCGACTAGGATGCTCGTAGAGACGACCTATGAGCCGACTCAGCCGAGTCGATCGCCGGCCGAATTCAGCGTAGCTCATAACTGCTGAGTACGTCTTCCTTGCATCGCCAGTGCCAGGGGCTCTGATGAATGCAATCTCTCAAGAGCCGTCACACATCCGTACATACACGGGCTCCCAGTACACATTCGCGATCGAGTTCTAGCCAGACGCTTCTGCGTGCGGAGAGCGGCTCATGATCTACAAAGCCTGGGCGAGGTCTAGGAAGACCTTGTAACGTGCGGACGTGCAAAGACTCTCACAACCAGGCTGTAATGATGGCAAAAGTCGAAGCCGCTCGTCACATGCTGAAGGTAGCGATCCTGTGGGCCGAGGCAATATGACCACAGAAGATGCGGGTATTGGCTTACGTTCGGTGTTCTTCTCTTGTTGAGTCTCATCCCTTCCGCCACCTTTCCAATCACGCCACACTGCAGTCACTCGTTCCATGTTGGGTCCACAGGATGCGCTTTCATGTTTCTAGTCTTTTTGTCCTTATAACGCCACTAGTCATTGCATTTCCTGGACATGCACACCTCAGCTCGCACGAGCACGCTCGCAGAGCTGATGTTCTCACTTCACTCGTTGGCTCGCTGCAAGGCGACGACGACCACGGGCTCATTCGCCTTGTCGACGAGTTGAAGACGAATTTGGAGGACGTTGTAATACCTGGCAGCAGCACTGGTCCGATCGACGTGTCTGGAGAACATGCTTTCCAGGCGCCAGGTCCGACAGATCAAAGAGGGCCCTGGTGAGTGTTCTCGGCAAAGGAGCGCCAGTCTTCTGGGACATTTGCTGATTTTCCGAAGTCCAGCACTGAACGCACTAGCGAATCATGGTTATATATCCCGGAATGGAATTACAAGCCTGCTGACTGTCCTGCCTGCCATCGTCAGGGTGTATGGAATGGGTCTCGACGTGGGACTGATTTTGACTGTGATGGGAGTGGTCTGGAGTGGGAACCTGCTCTCGCTGGAGCCATCTTTCAGTATTGGTGGCAGTGACCCGCGGGTCCAGAATGCCTTGGGCAACGTACTAGGCCTCCTCAATTCTCCTCAGGGTATTGACCATTCGCACAACATCATCGAGGCCGACAGTTCTCCAACGAGGGATGACCTCTACGTCCACAACAACGCATGGACGATGAACATAACCCACTTCCAGGAATGGCACGACATGGCTGATGCCAACGGTGTCATCAGTTTTGACAGCACAGTCAAGTTTGCCTCCAAACGTTTCAACGATTCCGTGGCCACAAACCCATACTTCTACTGTGAGCTGTGATACCTCTGGCCATTTGAGGGTTCGTCAGCTAACGCTCCGTAAAGACGGGCCATTCACAGGGGCGATAGCTCGCAATGCCGGATACTTGTTTGCATCGCGAATCTTGGCCAACCATACGGACAATGGCGATACCGCTGTGCTGAGTAAGTCCAGCATCCTTTCCTGCAAGTTGATATACGCTGACGTTGGCCGAAGATCAGGAAACTCTCAAGAGCTTTTGGGCGGTCACCACGAATCCCGATGGAAGTCTGACTTACACGGAGGGGCACGAGCGTATCCCTCCAAATTGGTACCGCAGATCTGTGAGCTATGGGGTTACACAGATCAATCTGGATGTGGTGGGTATGGGACTCCGATACCCAGAGCTGATCTCCATCGGCGGCAACACCGGAACCGTCAACAGCTTTGCGGGCATTAATCCTGCCGATATCGTTGGAAGTGCTTTGAACACCGCGAATCTTCTAGAAGGCAACAACCTGCTCTGCTTTGCCCTAGAGGCCGTGAGAGTGGCGTCGCCAAATTATCTCGCCAACCTTTTCTCGACCATCTCGCTACCACTGAACCTGATCTATAATATACTTAAAACACCGCTCCTAAATCTGGCCTGCCCGACCCTTGATGATTTGACCTATGGCGGCCAGCCACTGTTGACTGCGCTACAGGAGAAGTACCCAGGAGCCAAATGGTCCGGAAAGGCGCTCTGAGCCGTGAATGCGCTCCCGCGCCATGGCAAGCATCATTGTATCCTGGCCGCGCCTGTTCGGGATGTCGCGTGCCACAACTGTATTAATAGTAAAAAGCTTGACTGGCCGCGGCAGCTGGGGAGGCTATCAGGGCTTGAAACCAGGAGTTGGCTTGGAGGCGTAAGATGCCATAATCCATCGAGAACTCGACATGCTGTTGTGTCGCGGAACCTTGTGGGCTTGCTTTCTGGAGTACCGACTGCGATTGGTGAACAGCGTCGTCAAAATCAGTTTGGTATGGCGCCGTAAAGTGTAGATTCATGTTTCGTATACTAGGGGCATGGCGAGTCTCTGCGGAATAAAAGGTACCGCCCGAATCAGCTGGCGTACCGACAGAGCACAGCCGCTGCTCGTCTCTCAAGTACCAATGCTAATATGATTGGATCCGCAATTAAGTGTCGCTCGTCTGGCACGGCCTGCGTCTGGCTGCTCGAACATTCCTGTCCGGCTGAAGCGATCCCCAGCTGAGGCAAACGAACCTCCTCAGCGCAATGTCGGGTGGCGACATGACCGTACCATGAGCGGCAGCCTGGCTTTCCGATACTTGAGTGAGGCCGGAGCGAGACCCGTCGAAGTAGGTTTGTTTTGCGATGGAACCATATCAAGTCCCATGCAGGTAGGTGTAGGAGTACATGTATGGTTCTCGGACAGTAATAAAATGTAAAAGTTTAGTTTGCGGCGAGGGAATCCGGACTCCGGGATCCGGATCACCCGCCCCCGAATTCTCGGCTGCAGCTGCATCGGCTGGGAACCCTACATGTACCCAAAGACGAAGGGTGCAAGCGAGACGTCATCTCGCTGCATGTTCTCCTCCTCTTTCATCATCACCCGATCGACTCGGAGGTCGACCGCGGCGTATGGACTTGTCACATGACATCCTCACCATACCTACGGGCCTATCTTTTCTGCAGCCATGCATCGCCACGGCGCCACGCATACCCGAGCTACGAGCCCGAAAACGCCGCCAATGTGTGGCTTCGTCATGGATATCCTCTGCTCCACCCAGGTCGTCCGCTTCTGGGCCACAGTCCGTTATCTTAGCGAATGTGAAGATGAGCTAGTGTCCACATATATACCCGGGCAATCTGCCCATCAAGAGATCGGTAGGCATCTTCACTTTTCTTGGCTCTTGGAAGTGGTATTGGTCTTGGGACAGCATGCATATCTCTGGCTATCTTGCGGCTTGTGCCGCCCTGCTCACTGGCGCCAATGCCATCACACCTAACTCGATGCAACACCGGGTTTCTAAGACGACAACCAATTCCAGCAACCAAGCTGTCCTCCCGCCAAAGCAGGATCCATGGTATACAGCACCGACTGGATTCGAAAGTGCGGCACCAGGTGCAGTCCTCAAGGTCCGCGCGGCTCCCGGAAACCTTACCCAAGTCACCGCCAACTCCTCCATGGCCTATAATATTCTGTACAGGTCCACAGACAGTCAGTACAAGCCTACATGGGCTGTGACAACCCTGTTCGTCCCAACATCACCGGTCATACAAACAAACACCTCGCAAGCCGACATCTTGCTCTCCTACCAAATCCCATACGACTCCGCAGATCTCAATGCCAGCCCTTCGTATGCACTTTACGCCAACCATTTTGCGGACATATCAAAAGCTCTCGGCCAAGGCTGGTACGTCAACGTCCCTGATTATGAAGGCCCGAAAGCCTCCTTTACAGCTGGCGTAAACTCCGGTCATTGCACGCTGGACTCAGTACGCGCGGTACTCCACAGTGGTTTTGGGCTCTCACAACAGACAAAATACGCGATGTGGGGTTACTCAGGCGGAGCTCTGGCGAGCGAATGGGCTACAGAACTGCAAGTGCAGTATGCTCCAGAGCTTAACTTTACGACGGCCGCCCTCGGTGGTCTAACACCCAACATCACGAACGTCTTGCAAACGATCAGTGGTACCGTAGCCGCAGGCTTGGGACCCGCAGGCATCGTCGGCCTGTCAACTCAATGGCCGGAGCTCGCGCAATTGCTGCAGGACGACGTCAAGGCGAACATGTCTGAGATGCTCTTCAGCGTCGTAAACGAGACCCTCACGGAATCTCTCCTCAACTTCTACTTCAAGAACATCACGAGCTACTTCGTCAACGGCGTCGAGGATCTCCTCAAACCAGCCGCTGTGATACCCCAAGACCGCGATGGCCAAATGGGTCACCACGGCTTCCCGCAATTCCCCATCTTCGCTTACAAAGCGATCGCTGACGAAATCTCACCGATCGCGGACACCGACAAGCTGATCAACAACTATTGTGGCATCGGTTCGAACATCTTATATCAGCGTAACACCGTCGGCGGACACAGCGCAGAGGAGACGAATGGTGATGCGAGGGCGTTTTCATGGTTGCAGAATCTGCTGCAGGGTAATGGTTCGATGGCGCCGATGGGGTGCGTGATTCAGAACGTGACTATCAATATTACCGACAGTGCAATCTAGATGTGCTAATATCGCATCTTGGTCAAAATGTACAGTAAATGTATCAAGGCAGACGACGAAGAGACGACCAGTTCACATTTGTCCGAGTGGGTTCACTATTCGTAGAAGCAGAGTTCGCGAGAAGTGCCCTGATGAGCCTCCACGACGATGGTCGTCTACGTGACCGGAGTCTAAGTCGGGCTTTCCTGGAGGTCGCTATTGTCATGTCATGGAGCGGCTCAGTCGTAGGAGGTGTAGGCTGCCTTTTGCGCTACAGTGCTGCGCGACGCAGGCTTCTTAGCAGTCTAGACAATATATGTTTCCGCGGAAAACCATATGCCGACTGGGATGCAGTTTTAGCTGCCAGAGTCCGCCTTTGTTGCGACGACAATGGTTCCAGTCCTTCTACATCCCTAAGCGGGCGGAATCCATGGAAGGTCACTCGCGGGAAGCCGTGCCTTGTTGCTCGCAAGTGGACCATCAGCATGCTGATATGTTATGGTGTACTTGCAAACGCCAGCCAGGTATCTTGAAATGGTTTTACATGCAGGTTCTGACAACATGAAGGTCGAAGGCAGCAAGCAGCATGACGACACTGAGCCAAGCCCTAGATCTACTACATGTACATTGGCAACGCCGAGCAGACAATCCTTTCCGCACCAATGATTGGCGCCACCAACAGCTTGGTCTTAGGCGACAGCATCCATCCAGGATCCTTCAGGTGAAAGATAGATAGGCTTTAAGTGGGCTCCTTGCCCGCCATTTCGCACACTTGCCTGCTCATACTGCCATTGGCATCCAGCATTCAAGCACCGGCAACACTATTACTTACCAGCTGCACAAGCCATGGCTACAGATATGGAACCTTTCATGCTCGTAGAAGAAAACGCCCACAACAAAGGCACAGGCAACTTTCATCTCTTCGACGACGTAGTCCGTCTAAGCTCAGCCACAATCGCCGACCACGACCTCCCATACATCAAAACCCTCCGCGAAGCGCACCCCGGCTACATTGTGACCGCCATTCCGCAAAACAACATCCCGCTGCGATCCTTCGCAGCTGCGGGCTTCGCCACCTGCGACCTCGACAAAGAAACCGACTCCTTCGCCAGCTGGCGAGGCTTCAACCCACCCGCCTTGCGACAGAACCGAGGGAGCCTAGCCGAGAACGTCTTCTTCGCCAAATACCACTACAAGTGGAACAGCGAAGACTTTGTCCTTTTCACCGTCTCGGGCGTCCAATACATCCTCAAAGAACGACGAGGGGATGAGCATCCTCTCGGCCCCTCCAAGATCACCGACACCCTCATCCAAACCGTAGGCGACTGGCTCCTCAGCGACCAGAGCGTCGTCTGGGTCTTCGACAACTACTGGCAGCGCAGCAAAGCGCTCTTCCAAGAAGTGCAGAAAGCATCTTGGGACAAAGTCATTCTTGATGAAGCCCAGAAGGGCGAACTAACTAGTGTTGCGAATACATTCTTCAGCAGCAAGAATGTCTACGAGGATCTCGGCGTGCCGTGGAAACGCGGGCTCATGTTTTACGGACCGCCGGGCAATGGCAAGACGGTCTCGATCAAGGCCTTGATGCATACGTTGTTGAGCAGGGAGGACCCGATTCCGACGTTGTATGTGAAGCATGCGCCGCAGACTTTTCACATTCGTTTAGTGTTTGCGCAGGCGAGAGAGCTGGCGCCGTGCATGCTTGTTCTGGAGGATGTGGAGACGATTGTTACTCCGGAGACGAGAAGTTATTGTACGTCTGCCTTGATTTCACATTCCAACCTTTTGAGGGTACCGAACGACTGACTAGGGACATCAGTCTTCAACGAGCTCGACGGCCTCGAAAACAACGACGGGCTGTTCGTCGTGGCATCGACAAATTACCTCGACCGTCTGGATCCAGGTCTCACCAAACGTCCAAGCCGCTTCGACAGAAAGTACCTTTTCCCTCTCCCGAACGAGCACGAAAGGACACTCTACTGCGAGTACTGGCGGCACAAGCTGTCGAAGAAACCGTCGATCAAGTTTCCGGAGACGCTATGTCCAGCCATGGCTCACATCACTCCCGACTTCTCCTTCGCATTCATGCAAGAATGCTTCGTGGCGACTCTGCTCAATCTCGCGCGTGGGGAGATGGTCCAGGACGGCGGAGATGACGGTGACTTGGACAAGTATGAGCTGTGGCGGGTGTTCAAGCAGCAGGCGGACGTCTTGCGTAAGGAAGTGAATGGATCATACGAGCAAGGGACGAGTGAGGCGACAGGGGCCGGAGGACTCGCTATGCCTGTGCCGGCTGATGATGTGCTGCTGGACCTGCAAGCGGGAACGGCAGTCGAGGGGGGAGTACCGGACCTGAGGCATCTGCATGTCCTGGGCAGTGATGATGAGATGTTGCCGCGACTGGGGTCGGGGAAGTCGCAGGTCTTCAATCCGAAGGTGTGGCAGTGGAAGTGACCGTCGAGATAGGCAAGGACAAAGTGTGCCCGCACCTTCGCGTCTTCGCACCTTCCTCTTCTGTGCTACGTAGCTATGCCTCGGCACGGCGACTGCGTGGCAATAATGTGACAGCCATCATCGCTGACTCAGTCTCTGCATCTAGAGTGCGTCACGGACACAAAGGCCCGGGACGGAATAATAATAACAAGGCATCCCAGTTCCCACCTCCGGTTTAGGTTGCTAGGACGTATAATGGCTTCCATACGCATCAGCTTCGATTGGACCATCGTTCGGGCGTTGAGAGGAGCGAGGGTGCAAACTCCGTCTCTGCTCCGGACTAATTGTGGAGATGGAATGCTTAAATGCAGACAAGATGCCGCTAGGCTATAGCGGGAGCCAATCAGAGCCCATCTCGGCTCAGCCGACCATGTTTTACTGGAGATCTCTTGTTCGGACATCGGCAAAGAATGCAGCAGTCGTGCCGGCCGTGTTGAGCACCGCTCATCATACACTGCCAAATGCGCTCCACTAGTTCTAGTGCTGTAGTCAGAGCAGTCGTGTATGAATTCGCCTCCTATCCTGTCCTCGTCTTGTCACCACTCACGATGATGTACTGTCTCTCGTCCTCTGGATCTTCTCATTGATCGACCAGGGACCCCACTAAGGTTCAATCTTCTTGGCGTTTGTCTCGCCAAGCGGCCAGGGATCATGACGGACAGCACACCAATCCCGGAGAAACAGTGGGCGACAAACACAGAAACAAGCGGGCCGCACGATACCCATACCGAGGAACCTTTGGCGGAGGTGGAGGCGCTCGACTCAGAGCACTCGTCGAATCACGAGAAGCACATTGATAAGGAGGCGGTGGAAGAGGATTCGTCGTCGTCGGCGAGCGACAATGGCAAACATCATGTGCGGCCGCCGATCGAGCGGTCGACGAGCGCATGGACGGGGACGAGCGCTGCGACTTCCGTCGAGCCACAGCGGCCTGAGCAGGCGCCGAGGCAGCGGACGCTGTGGGAGAAGATCAACCCGCTGAAGCACAAGAATGTGCCACCGGTGCCTGCAGAGCGACAGCCCTCGCGCGAGCCCGATGCGAATTGGTTCAGCACGATCTACTTTCAATGGATGGGGCCGCTGATGAGCGTGGGCTATCAGCGTCCGTTGGAGGCGAATGACTTATGGAAGGTCAACCCCAACCGCAGCGTCGAGGTGCTCCAGCCAGCTTTGATCGAGAATTACAGGCAGAGGAAGGATGCAGGGAGTCAATATCCGTTGAACATGGCGTTGTATGACACGTTCAAGAAGGAGTTCTGGATCGGTGGCGCGTGTCAGTTGACGGCGTCGTGTTTGCAGGTGTTGTCGCCGTTTACGATGAAATATCTCATCTCGTACGCGGGCAAGGCGTACTATGCGGCGCGGGGCGAGGTCGCGGCCCCTCCGGTCGGCCATGGACTCGGACTGGTGTTCGGCATTACGATCATGCAGATGATCCAGTCGTTGTGCACGAACCACTTCATCTACCGCGGTATGACGGTTGGTGGGCAGTCGCGAGGCACGCTGATTGCCGTCATCTTCGACAAGGCTATGAAGTTGTCCGGACGTGCGAGAGCGGGCGGCAAAGCGCCGTGGTCGCAGGTCGAGATGCCGCAGGGTATCAAGCCTGGGAGTAAGGAGGAGAAGGCGTTTCTGAGACGGCAGCTGGAAGCCAAGAACAAGAAGAATGGCGAGGGCTGGGGTAACGGTAGGATCATCAATTTGATGTCGATGGATACCTATCGTGTGGATCAGGCGTCAGGCATGTTCCACGTGGTTTGGACCTCGCCGATTCAGGTCCTGCTCACCCTGGCGCTGCTGCTGATCAATCTGACGTACAGCGCTCTGGCTGGGTTTGCGTTCATCGTCCTCATGATGCCGCTTCTGGCTCGCGCGATCAAGAGTCTGATGGGTCGGCGTAAGGCTATTAACAAGATTACGGATCAGCGTGTGAACCTCACGCAGGAGATTCTGTCGTCTGTGCGGTTCGTCAAGTATTTCGGCTGGGAGACGAGCTTCCTCGACCGACTGCATCAGATCCGATCACACGAGATTTCCAAGATCAGCTTCTTGCTCTCTATTCGCAACGGTATCCAGGCTGTCTCGATGACGATCCCGATCTTTGCCTCCATGTTGGCTTTCATCACGTACTCGCAGACTCACAAAGGCCTCCCTGCTGCCTCGACCTTTTCGTCGCTTGCTCTGTTCAACGCTATACGTGTGCCGCTCAACTTGCTACCAATGGTTATCGGTCAGGTAGTAGATGCAAATGCATCGTTGGGACGTATCCAGGAGTTCTTGGAGGCGGAAGAGTCCAATGATGAGGCGAGTTGGGATTATGAGGAGAAGAGTGCAATCAAGATTGAGCACGCTACGTTCACATGGGAGCGCACGCCTGGTCAGCAGGGCTCTGGTGGCAATAATCTGAAGGGTCCCAAGAGCTACAAGCAGCAGAAGGTAGAGAAGAAGCAGGCGAAGAAGGATAAGAAGGAGGACAAGAAGCTGGCGAAGAAGGAGGAGAAGGAGGCGCTGGAGAAGAGGAGTGTGCCGCCAACTCCTGAGACACCTGGCACGCCTGCTAATGAGGAAGAGAAGCCGTTCCAGATTCGTAATATTGATCTGAATATCGGACGGAACGAGCTTGTAGCGGTCATTGGATCTGTCGGGTCTGGCAAGTCTTCCCTGCTTGGTGCTTTGGCTGGCGATATGCGCAGAACGAATGGCTCTGTGACTTTTGGCGCTAGTCGCGCTTTCTGTCCACAGTATGCGTGGATCCAGAACGCAACGTTCAGGCAGAATATCGTGTTTGGTAAGGAATACGACAGGCGCTGGTACAACGAGGTCGTGGATGCTTGTGCTCTGAGGCCTGATATCGAGATGTTGCCGAATGGCGATTCGACCGAGATTGGTGAACGCGGTATCACTGTGTCTGGCGGACAGAAGCAGAGATTGAATATCGCGAGAGCGATATACTTCAATGCGGATATCGTGTTGATGGACGATCCGCTTTCAGCTGTGGACGCGCATGTGGGTCGGCATATCATGGACGAAGCTATTTGTGGATTGTTGAAGGATAAGGCAAGAGTGCTGGCTACACATCAGTTGCATGTCCTGCACCGCGTGGACCGCATCGTGTGGATGAAGGAAGGTGCGATCTACAAGGTTGCGACGTACGACGAGCTGATGGCGAACGACGAGGAGTTCCAGAAGCTGATGGAGACGACTGCTGTGGAAGAGAAGGAGGCGGTCGGTGATGAGGACGAAGTGGAGGAGGAGAAGAAGGATGCGCAGAAGAGGACGGGCAGGAAGACCAAGGGCCGGACGCTGATGCAGACGGAGGAGAGGAGTGTTGCCAGTGTGGGCTGGAGTGTCTATGCGGCATATATTCGGGCTTCTGGGTCTATTCTGAATGCGCCGCTGGTCCTCATCACGCTCATCGTGTCCCAGGGCGCGAACATCATGACCTCGCTCTGGCTCTCGTACTGGACTTCTAGACGCTTTGGCCTGGAACAAGGCACGTACATCGGTGTCTACGCCGCGCTAGGCGTCCTGCAAGCAGCGCTCCTCTTCGCATTCTCCGTCATGCTCACTACACTAAGCACACGCGCCAGCAAAGTCATGCTCCAGCGCGCCATCAAGAGGGTGCTCAGGGCGCCAATGGGCTTCTTCGATACCACGCCACTCGGTCGCATCACGAATCGCTTTTCCAAGGATGTGGACACCATGGACAACAACCTTTCCGACAGCATCCGCATGTTCTTCATCACCATGGCCATGATCATCTCGGTCTTTATCCTCATCATCGCCTACTTCTACTACTTTGTCGTCGCTCTTGCGCCGTTGACGTGCCTTTTCGTGCTGGCGGCGGGCTACTACAGGGCTTCTGCGAGAGAGATCAAAAGACATGAGGCTGTGCTGCGCAGTGTCGTCTTCAGCAAATTTGGCGAGGCGGTCACGGGTATCAGTACGATTCGCGCGTATGGTCTGCAGGAGCAGTTCCAGCGCTCTGTCTCAACCGCGGTCGACGATATGGATGGCGCGTACTTCCTGACTTTCAGCAACCAGCGCTGGCTTTCGACTCGTTTAGACGCGATTGGCAACCTGCTCGTCTTCGTCGTCGGCATCTTGATCGTCACGAGTCGTTTCAGCATCAATCCCTCGACGGGTGGTCTGGTCATGTCCTACATCCTCACCATCGTCCAGATGATCCAATTCACTGTTCGCCAACTGGCCGAAGTGGAGAACAACATGAACTCGACCGAGCGTCTGCACTACTACGGCACGCAGCTGGAAGAAGAAGCACCTCTCCATCTCGGCGACGTGCGACCAAGCTGGCCAGAAAAGGGCGAGATTGTGTTCGACAACGTGCAGATGCGGTACAGGGACGGTCTGCCGCTTGTGCTGAAAGGTTTGAGCATGCACGTGCAAGGTGGCGAACGCATCGGTGTGGTCGGTCGCACCGGCGCAGGCAAGAGTTCCATCATGTCGACTGTCTTCCGCCTGGTCGAGCTCTCCGGCGGCAGCATCACAATCGACGGCGTCAACATCGCTACAGTCGGCCTCCACGACCTGCGGTCACGACTCGCAATCATCCCGCAGGACCCCACGCTCTTCCGCGGCACGATCAGGAGCAACCTCGACCCCTTCGACGAGCACACGGACCTCGAACTCTGGAACGCACTGCGGCAAGCTGATCTCGTCGGTGCGGAACAGGAGCTCGGTGACGAAGGAGGGCGCATCCATCTCGACACTGCAGTCGAAGACGAAGGTCTCAATTTCTCGCTCGGGCAACGTCAACTCCTCGCTCTCGCTCGTGCGCTCGTGCGAGGGAGCCAGATCATCGTTTGCGACGAAGCCACATCCTCGGTCGACTTCGAAACGGATCAAAAGATCCAGCGCACCATCGTCCGAGGATTCAAGGGCAAGACGCTGCTCTGTATTGGTAAGCCCCGACATCCTCACCCCCTCCCATCTCCATCAACCAAGACTAACAGGGCTGTCTCTCTAGCCCACCGCCTGAAAACCATCATCGGCTACGACCGCATCCTCGTCATGGACCAGGGCAACGTCGCTGAGCTCGACTCTCCCATCAACCTTTATGACCAGGGTGGCATTTTCAGGGGTATGTGTGATCGGTCGGGGATCCGACGGGAGGATTTCTTTAGCAGTCAAGAGGCGCATTTTGAGGATGAGAGTCCTGTTTTGGAGAAGACGCAGAGCCGCCTGGTTGGTGCGCCTGGGGATGAGAATCTATCACGACAGTAGTTTGGTGTCAACGGAACGAAGTATAGATAAACGCGGGCATGGCGACGGCGTTCCTTGGGACTCACTGGACGCATATATTGTTTTCACCTTGGTGGAAAAGCTTGGTATGCATTTACGACGGATGTATTAACGACAGAGCACATGAATAACCAAGCATCACGTACCTCCCTCCCTACCTCTCCACCACAAACCTATACTCCTCCCCCCGCGCCAGATACACCACCCGATCGCCCCACCCCTCGGCCGTCACGGCCTCCTGGAAATCCCTCAACGGACTCAAAAACACATCGTAGTCATCATAGTGCACGGGGATCGCCACATCGGGGTTCACCAACCGCAGCAATCCCACCCCTTGCTCCGCATCCATCGTCACCATGACCAACGGCAGCTTCGGCCCCGGGATCGTCGTCCCGCCCAGGTGGACGAGCATGAGATCGATCGCGCGTCCTGCGTACCGTCGCGGGATCTCCTTGAGTTCCGGCACCAGCAGCGTGTCGCCGGAGATGTAGACGCGGTAGCCGCAGACGAAGTCGCGACCGCCGTGGTTCCGGTACCCGAGCTCGACCATCCAGCCGTTGGTGGGCGGGACCGCGCGCAGGAGGTCGTTGGCGGCGCCCAGAGGACCGGGCGGGACGTGTTTGCCCGGCATGGCGGTGACTTTGATCGCTGGGACTCTCGGCTCTCCCTTTGAAGAAGAAGAAGGATTCTCGAAATCCACGAGGGCGTCTTCGAAGACATCCAGGTCAAAGACGCGCGTGAAGGGCTCCTCACCTTTCGCACGCTTCTGCGTCTGCAGATGCTCCCGCGCGTGCGGCGTGGTGAGGATGGGGAGATCGCGTCTGAGCGAGGTCTCGACCAGGGGGTCGAAGTGGTCCGCGTGGTAGTGGCTCAGGAGCACGAGGTCGATGGGCGGGAGGGCGTGGAGGTCGATGGACGGGTTGGTGAGACGGGTGCCGGTGACGCCGGGGCTGAGGTGGACGTGGTCGCCGGCGTGCAGGAAGTTCGGGTCCGTCAGGAGGCGGAGGCCTTCCCATTCGAAGATCGTGGTGGCGGTGCCGATGAAGTGGAGGCTGGCGTTTGCGGGGGTGGTGCTGCTGGCTTTGGGGTGGAGGTGGGATTTTGTTGCGGGGGGGAGGGTGGTTTCTGTCTTGGTTCCGGGGGGGTTGTCGCGGGTTGGGGGTTGGGGGTTGGAGGGGTCGAGGGTGAGGTGGTGTTTGATGGTGTTGGCCGACATTTTGCGAGGTTTGAGGTGGTTCCTGTTTGTTGGAATGATGATTCAGTCTTCTCTTTTCTGCTGTAGGTATGTCTACATAGATATCGCGTGCCTGGGAATGCTCATCCTCTCGTAATAGCGACGTCATTGCAAGGACTTCCGGAGCATTGTGTCTGCACATATTATGGTCAGTCACTGGACGTCTGCCAGGACTTGGACATCGTGCGCAGATGGCGTCCAGCGACATTGAAGGACGTAGTGAGACTACGAGTCATCAGAATGTGATTGACGCACAGTCCGCCATATTTCGTGCTTCCGGCCGGCGTTGATCTACCACTGAGGGCGACAGAGTGTAGACGGGGCTATCTACCATGTCACATCCGGTCAAGACCACCTCGATAGTCCGATCAGACTGTGTATGCAATCTTGAAGACCCAACAATACTCCTCTGCTTCGATCAATTCGGCCGAAACCTCAATCGCGACACTGCCATCATATCCTCTCTGCCACTTCAATGCCGTGTCATCACCAGACCCGACCATTGTAATGATATCACCCTCAAGTATTGGCAGGGGAGCATGCACGACGAACGTCTCATCTGCCGCAGGCTTGTCGAGCGCCAGGATATAGAACGCTTCGTCAGTCTGCGTGAAGCGGAGCTTGCCGACCTCACTCTCCGGCGTAACGAACCAATAGGTAGTGTTGAAGATGGCTTCAGCGTGACTGTGAATCCATTTCCCCGCTTCACGCAAATTTGTGACTTCTGTCTCATCAATGGTCCCGTCCGCTCTCGGTCCGATGTCCAGCAGAAAGTTGCCGTTCTTCGACACAATGTCAACAAGGTACCCTATGAGAGACGAGGCATTCATGTAGGACGAGGCGGGGGTAGCACTGGCTTTGTTAGCTCACTGTCAGACTTGGTCGGATCATACACACCGATTATAGCCATAGCTATAAGGATCCATGCCTTCGTTACTCTCCCACTTTCTCCTCTGTGCTGTCGAGAACGTAGCATACTCCGGCGTCTCAAAATCTGCAGCAGCGGCAATGCCACACCTCGAGTTGATGGCCACATCCCTACCTTCAGCTGCTGCCTTGTTGAACCAGGCCGCTGCGAACTCAGCAGTATTGTTCGCAGCACCACAGTCACACCACATGATATCAGTCGAGTAGTTGTACGCAAGAATCTCCATCTGCGGCACCATGAGGTCTGTGATGAAGTCGTCGACGGGTATGTCGCCAGTGTAAGGCTCCTCAACGCCAGTATACGGATTTTTTGCGAGGATGCCGGGCCAAGACACTGTATCATTGGTAGGAAGTTGGTCGAAGCCGTAAGGCCCGAAATTAGGATTGAACCACTCAGGTAGAGAGAAGTATGTGCCTCGCCGGAGATGTGGTTGGTATGTCGCTGCGGCGTCGAACAGCTCACGAAGAAGATCACGCTTAGGCCCATAGTGCAGTGCGGAGCGGTTGGTAGTTGCGCCAGTATCGAAGTTGGAGAATCCATCATGATGCTTGGTAGTTATCACAAAATACTGTGCGCCGGCATCAGCAAACAGGTCGACCCATTCTTTCGGATCCCACTGCGCTGCTGTATAGCCCGCAAAGGAATCATCGTATTTCCAGTCTGGACCGAAGGTTCGAAGTCGGTAGTCATAGAAATCAGATTTATCTGCCTGGGGGTGATGAGTGCTATACCACCAGAACCATTCAGCATAGCTCTCATAAGGCGAGCTGTTGCCCCAACCGGCCACGGCATATGGTCCCCAATGGATGAATATTCCATACTTGGCATGATCGAACCACTGCGGACTTTCATGGCGTGCTAGGTTGTCAAGGTCGGAAGTCCAAGGCGTCAGACCGATTGAGACATTCGCGAGCTGTTGCTGTTCCAAAGCCCCATCATTAAGAAGCACTGTGACAGTGCCGTCGTTAGAGCCTGACACGGCGACGAATACGCGTTTCTGATCGCCTGGGCACAGACGCTTGATGCGGCCGGCATCGGTCGTGGTCAGTCCAGAGCCAGAGATCGTGACTTTCAGTCCGTCGCCTGCGACACAGGTACTCCCGGCATTATTGACGGTGACTTCGACCAATGAGCCATCGCCTGCCACCTTTTGAGTAGGACGAACAGACTGGACCGACACTTCACTGCCCTGCCACAGGGAGATTGCGAAGATGTGCAAGCGTCCAGTAGTCGTATTGGTCGTAGAAGGTAAGGTGATCGACGACAAGCTCTTTCCAGGGACCAGCGCAGCAGTCACCTCGAAGATATGGGTGGTATTGTAGTTGGTCCCATCCGCTGTGAATCTGTAGGGAGAGACAATCTCCCCCCGATTGATCGTCAGGAAGGCGAACCAGGGCTCACTCCGAAGCTCAAAGGTCGATGTTGTGTTATCTGCATAACCGAAAGTCACGTTGCCAGAGACAGCCTTGAACTCGACATCGGCAGCAACCAGGAAGTTGGCAGAGAAATATTCTGCTGGCGGCGGCGAGATCACTTGGTTATCGCAGATGACATTGTCGGCGTCGCCTTCACAGTATCCGTGGAAATTGTACTGGATCCCGGTGCTCACAGAACGGTATGAGCCAGCCTCGATAGGCAAGGCAGGTGCCGCGTAGGATTGATTCAGAGGATCAAACGCCGCCTCGCCAGGAGAAAGCCCGAAGGCCTTGTTGTTGTAGTACGAGCTCAGGTCGAGCGGTATAGACTGCGCCCAGTCAGCAATGTGTCGGTGGTATACACATCACCTCGACGGTCTTGCCTCTGCGACGATGCCGCGCTTCAGCGGAGTCGCCACTCCGCCTACAGCCAATGCTGCGAGTATCGCTCGAATCTTGATGGTGCTGGACATCGTCTACTGCACCTACACAGGCGGCCTTAAGGTTATCCACCTGGTCCTGCCTTTGCGTCCGGCAGGCCGTCGTTGATCAAAATGGACGACGGCATCACGATCCATGTACCCACCCGCGACTCTGCGAGTCGAATGCCGGTGTGTAATTTGGGACGTGGATGGGCCAGGTACAGATGGCCGAGAAGAGAGGGGGAGGTGCTGGGATCCAACGATAGGCGAGCTTGGCTCTGCTAGAACTAGCGATAAGGAGGCATTGAAGTGTGTTTCTTCCCTTCTTCCACACTACTCGAGCGCTCATCGTTGGCACATCAGCTTTCACAGCACTCGGGGACGTCAAGGGAGTACGTGACTGTCAGCGCTGACGCCTCATTGCTAATGCCTCACGTGACTTTCGATGCTGATGTCTCAATTTTGTACTTTGTCTCAATCTGGAATCTCATGCTGATGCCTCAATACACCTCTCAATGCCGATGCCTTGATGTTGACGCCGCAACTCTGATGCGTCAACGCCGTCAACCCAGAGCTGAGGCCTCAACGCCACTCTCACTCCGTCAACTCCTCATCCTCCACCCTCTCTTCAACCAACTCCTCCACCTCTAGGCTCAACGCGAGCCCCTCCTTCTCGACCTCCTCGACCTCCTCGGCCAGGCCCTCACCCTCCGCCAAGAGGCGGGCAATCTCCTCCTCCGCCAGCCTGTCACGCTCGGCCTCGGCGGCGGCCCTCTCGGCCTTCAGAGCGAGTTCCCTCTCTTTCTCCTTGGCCTTCAAATCGCGAGCAGCCTCTGCTGCAGCCTTCTTGGCACGGAGCTCATCGCGCTGCTTCATGGCAGCAGCCTTGCGCGCGGCTTGCTCACCGCGGCGCTGGCGCTTGCCGAGCGGTGTGCTCTCGCGGCTGTTGTTGTTGTTGTTGTCGTCGTCGCCAGCAAGCGTCATGGCAGATGCTGGGCGCTTGCCGGTGGCGGGCTGTGGTGTCGCGGTGTTCACGGCGGTGTTCGTCACGTCGCACGTGCCGGACCTCGGAGCCGGTGCAGCGCTGGTCGATGCTTGGGCTTGCGCCTCCTGCATCTTGACCTGCTCGGCGAGGTCCCCAGCAGTCGCCGACGAGCCACCACCTTGAGACGACGCGGAGCTATTGTTCTCCTGGGCGATGCCCTCTGGCGACGCCTGTTGCTCCTGCGAGGGCGGTGCTGCAGGCTGCGGACTGGTCGTGCGCGGCTTGAGGTGGTAGGTGTTTGGTTCAGTGGCTTTGCGGTATCCCACATTTTGTACCAGCTTCACAAACTGCCTCGCCAGGTGTCTGTTGTGCTCGAACTCTTCGCGCATCATGAGTGCGCTTGCCAGCTCGAGCAGAGTGCTGCCGGATGTCTTGATGTGCCAGCCGACTTCATCGGCCGTGATGGTTCTTCCTTTGACGGTGATACTCATGACCTCTGGCGACTTGGAAGGGGACGGGAACCACGTCCTGATCTCAGACATTTTGCCTGGTTCGTTCTGTGCGCGCTCCTCGGTGATGGCCTCCGTGGTTGTCTCAGATTGCTGCGCGGCGTACTCCCCTTCCGTGCTGTTGTTTGTCACGCGGAGGTTGTTGTGCGTGCCATTTTCGCGCTTAGCGTCTGGGTTGCTGTGGAGACCTTCCTCCTGTCTCGCCCGAGCCTCTGCCTCTGCCGGAACACTCGTGCTGTCGTGCTCATTCACAGTCACGCTCGAGGCTCTGTTGAAAGTGTCTTCGTGGCCCTCGCTGCCAATGCCACCTCCGCCGCTCACAAATGGCGGCGGCATCGTAGTCATCGTCGCGGCTGGAGCCTGATCCTCCAGCGCGTTCCCTGGCGCCCCCCCAAAGACCTCTGCAACGTCCTCACCCGCCGCCTTCGCCACGCTGCTGCCTTGCTCGCTCATGGTGCGGAAAGAGTCTTCGTACTTACTGCGTATTCCAGCCTCGATGCTGTACGGCTCCCGGTTATACTCTTCGAATCCCGTTTGAAGCGGTGTGCCGAAAAGCTTTCTCTTGGCTAGAGCTGCTGCTAGTGGTGACGATGTCATAGGTGAGCGCCCGAACGGAGGAGCGTTATACGAGAGTTGTTCGACAGGAGAGGTTGGTGTTATTGTAAAGTGATATGTGGGGGGTCGAAATTCACTTCACAGGGCTTAATCCAGCATGGGTGGGTCTTGCGGCACGTGCGCCTCGAGTGGCGAGTGTGAACTTGGGCTCGCAGTCTCACGCGGACCGGGGGGGTTTGGACTCACGAAGATGCCGGCGCTGCTTTCTCTACTCGCCGTCTCAGCAACAGTCCTGGAGCCGTCTCGCACTTTTCGACTCTTCTGGTTGAGCGCCTTCTTCGTCGCCATGCTGCCTCGCATAAAGCTCTGCGGATCAATAAGAGGCTCAAACGCATGAGTCTGGTCAACACCAGCCCGGTAACAAGCTCGCTCGATGCCGCCTGGAAACGGTAGTGGAAGACCAGCTTGGCCCATGGTTGCTTGCCGAACCTGGTCTGCTCAAAGTGGCGTCCGTGCTTCGTCTGTCGAGTCGTCGAGACAATCTCGTTGGTGACTTTGTGCTCAAGCTCATACTCCAGGGCAATACCGTCATTTTCGAGCTCGTCTGCGCCTCCGTTCGCCCATGTGCCAACAGTCTTCGAAGCGTACTTCTCATGGTAGCTCTCACGTGCATCCAGGGTCAGAGTAACAATCACAGGCAAGCTGCCAGCATCAAGGTCGCCCTTCCAGATGCCATAGCCACTTATAACATCCCTCAGCCTCCTGACGTGCAAGTTGCCCTCAACAACCCGTTCGGAAGGGGAGATGCTGGTTCGGCTTGGCTCCTGAGGGCTATCAAACACACTCTTGATGTCGATTTTTCTCCTTCGGTTAGAGCTTGATGTCACCAGTAGCTGATCCATCGATTCTCGGGATGAAGCCCTCGACGATATTGCTGCTGGTGCGGCGTCCAGGAACCAGGTACTCAGCGCATGGCATGCCGTTAGCAGAGACTTGGAACTCCACTGTCTGGTTTGCGTTGGGCTTATGGACCTTCATCGCGATGGAAGGCTTTCAATTGCCGATTTCGATGGTGTCGTCGATGCGTAGTGCTCATCGCAATGTTAGAAGTTTCAAAAAAAAAAATTGCCTCGCGATCATGATATACAAGCATTGCAATCCCGCTGCACGTGAAAGTAGAACGCAAGTGGCAGTCACGAACAACCAAAAGGATGTGAATCCACCGACCAAGCCGTCTGGTGAATGGCTATAAGTCAATCAAGGGGGAATGTGCCAACAACATCACTGCCGTCAATCGCCCAAATATTGACTGCTGGGTCACGATCGACCGCTCACGGACATGCATCCGACGGGGTAGGTGTTATCCAGATGCTTGCATGCCTAACAGCGGTATGCTCCCGTATAACAAAGCCTCCGCATCAAATCATTGAGCGCAAGTCAAAATCCGCAAACCAAACCGGCGCCAAAGTGGAGCTGTACACTGGATTCAGCAGCCAACATCGAACGTGAAGCCGTCAAGCGCCCCGCTTCCTTCACCGCTAGGCACGATTGCAATCGGCGCAATCTACGCGAAAGAATATTTCGAAACTGGGCCATTGCGAGCAAAGTGTCTGCGACGTCGCTCATCCCGCATGTCAAAGTTCCACAGCGCAGATGAGCAAGACCAGACGAGGGCAATTGTAACCAATCAGAGTACGCCACTGACTAGCGAGCTCGCTGGCGGCGGCGACGCCCCTTAGCGTCCGGTCATGATCGACCAACATCCTCTCCCACGGATCGCGTGCCTTCCTATTACGTTCAGCCCTGCCCCACCCGGTTCCAAAGAGGCGGTACGGCTATCTGTGAAGTCGCCAAGGACGTCATAAGTCCTGGTCGTTGCCCAGGACAATGTCGTGCGGGGTCTGGTCAACTGCGGCAAAGTGGCGAAGGGTGTCGAGTGTCCTAACAGCGACATCGCTATCCACATGATGCAAGCTGCCATTCGTGCCGTGCGGCTGTTTGACTACCCGAGAACATCTTGACTGAGATCGGGAGCTTTTCCGTCCCCGGGTGAGTGTCTGCAAAATGTACACTGGGAGAGCGTGCCTTCCTGTTATGTCAGGGCTAGTCAACAACGGGATTGAGTTTTCCAAAGCCGAAGATCAAATCCGGACGCCGGCGGTTTTCCGGCGGGACACCCGATGAAGCCGGAGCAGTAGCAATCCTGGATCTCGTGGAGGAGCATCATACCATAAATATGCTGTAAAGCACCATGTCAAGGACAACGCCACAATGGGAAGAATGTCAGGGGACGTACTGCAGCATTCGAAGATCTTTCGAACTCACGCGCCTGCTGCACTCTTTCGCAAGCGCAGCCTGCGTGTACCGTGCCCCTATTCTACGCTCCCGAATGCTCTCAAGGGCAGTCTCATGCTACCTGATCTTCTCCTCTTCGTGACCACCACAGCGCTTCGCTTTACTGTGCTTACCATGTTCAGACCACAAACCTAAAAGTCTGACTCTGCACAATCCACCTCGGACCCCTCTTCCCGTTATCCTCCTTTCCCCCGGGCACCAAAATAAAGCTATCACTAAACCCCCTCAATGGCCCCTCCTTTCTCTCTACCAGCCTCACGCTCCCACTGACCTGCACACTAAGACTCACATTCCACTCCGCATCCGCCTTCTTCGCGCCCGGCGCTAGCGGTGCTATGCACGGATTCAGGACGTGCACATTCAGACACTGCGGGTCGAAGAAGGTATACGGCATCTCCTTCTCCCATTTCTGCTGAAATACAGCGGGGTCGGTGATGTGCTCTCCGTTGTAAGCGATGTGCGGGAGTGAGCGGTTGTTGGGAAGTACAGTCGGCGGGACGTAGAAGGAGGAGATGGCGGAGCGGTTGGAGTCGAGAGCGTTGTAGTAGGCGTCGGCGAATGATTCGGCGGCGGAGGTCGAGAGGGCGAGCAGATCTGTGTCGGTGAGAGTCGTCATTGTAAGATGACCTTCTAATGCTCAAATGTGAGCTACCTCGATGTATCGTACAAAGGTTGAAGTTGGAAGTCAGCTCAAAGAAGCAAGGCGGGACAAGGCACGCGCGAAATCTTGGCAAGAGCGGAATTGCACCGCGCGCTCCACCACCAAATTCTTGTGTAGTGAATGGAGGAATGTGGAAGAGTACGGGCTCGAAGACGACGACCACTTCACCGACAACAGCACATTTACCCACCGACGACCCACGGAGACAGTCGCCCAACATGCCTAAGCAAGTCGAGGACATCAAGAGCTTCATCGAGATCTGCCGCCGCAAGGATGCTTCCTGTACGAGTCACCCTCCACACCAAATGCGCATAGAAGAGAAGAGGCGTGGTTATGGGTCTACACAGGACAAGTGCTGATGCTACGCGATAGCGGCCCGCATAAAGAAGACGCGCAGCACCGGCCAGACCAAGTTCAAGGTCCGCTGCAAGCGCTACTTGTACACGCTCGTCCTGAAGGACTCAGACAAGGCGGACAAGCTTAGGCAATCGCTGCCCCCGGGTACGCGTTATCGACCACACTTCCTTGATCCTGCTGTCATTTCTGTAAGTGGGAAGTTGAGAAGGGAGAGCTGACGAGTTATTATACAGGCTTGACCATCACCGAGACGCCCAAGAAGAACGCCAAGGGCAAGCGTGTTGCTAAGGCCACTTAGACATGGTTTGCGATGGCCGATGGGGACGAATTGGTAATGAATGCGATGTCCATCTGATGAGCCGCGGTGTCTGCTTCGGCATTTTGAGGCGCTAGCATCGCATGGATATGGAGGCTAGATACCACAGCGAGACGGGCTGAGTCGCTCGCCCGCCAGTCCACTCCACTACCAGATGAATCAAACTCGATCCAACGACGTTTTCCGCGCAGTCTCGTTCCTTTCACGATGTTAAGAGCGGGCCCTTCTGTAGCATCGACCAAACGTCAAGTGGCTCAATGGAGATGGGACTTGGTTTGCGTTTGCGCATCGTAACCCGCTTTCGAGCTTCTCTCAGCACCAACCAAGTCATGTCTGCGAGGATGCTGATCTTGATGGTCTCGTTGACCTCAGATGTCCCCCCGCTGTCACAAGACCATCAACTTGAGTGTGCTAGTACTGTGGACAGCTTCGCACGTGACCCATCTTAGACGTATCTTATATCTCTCACTACGATACCCCTTTAATTCGACGAATCTCAATGCGGACGAGGCATTTCGTGCATCGGTGGTCCTACCAACGCAACAGATGGTCGTACCATATCCTTACATCCTTCTTATGAGCGATTTTGGTTCTGACGATGGAGCGTTTCGTTTAATCCTTAGAATAGGAGTTACACAAAGTGAGGGACTTCCATGCAAACGCTCCTGCAGGTACGATGATCCCTGCCGTATTGTGGCGAAGACCTGCTGTGTCAGCGCCTGATCTTGGCGAGTCTGTGACGATCTGACGTTGAGGCACTTTTGGACCGACTTCAAATTTTGTCTCTTGCGACCTACAAAGCACAAGACACCCACCATTGCGACCCCTCACTGTCCACACGGCGATCAATTGTGAGCCATTTCGAGTCCTGCCAAGGTGAGTATCTTACGGAGCGCATGTTTGGGCACCGCGGAGGCGCAGAGCGAGGCATTTTCGGTCCATTGCAGGCCACTTCCTCACTTTCACTCTCACTGCTCCCGCCCTTCACGCGACACACAAGCCACAATCAAGACCGTCACGCCTATAAAGCAACTCCCTCCTAACGGATCCTTCATTTTCAGTTCCTACGAACCTGGCGCCATCCCAACCCACCAAGGCTTAGCCTTCGGCCATCGCGAAGGCACCCACCGCACCACGGCCTCGAAGGCATCCGAAGACACCGTCAGCCACATTGCATCCATTCGAGCACACTCGGACATTCTCAACAACATCCCTCCTCCGCCAGAAAACGTCTTCCACCGGAGACCTTGAGCGCGTGTTGTTTGGGTTCGACAATACACACGACGACTTCCTCCACACGACTCAGCTGCCGCATAGCTCTCCTCTAAGAGTTCTTCCCTTGACCGGGGAAGGCTCTGTGGGACACCACCCAGGTCTTGAACGCTTGGCCTACGCGCCGTTTCAACCGCCCTAACACCCGTACCACACCCGAGCTTACACTTACTTACAACACCATCTGCCTAAGCCTACAACAAGGTAATGGCAGCCTGGATGACCAACTTCTCTGAGGAACCATATGCAACCGTGAATTATCCTGTCAAACCACTGTCGTATCTCGAGAGCGGCGAGGAGAACGTTCACCATGGCGCCAAGATCGCAAAAGAGATGATTGGCGCGGCGCTGCAGAAGCACATTCAGGGCATTGACCCGCACGACTGCGAGGCCGGAGAGGAGGATGCATTTTTTGTGGCGGATGTGGGAGATGTATACCGTCAGCACATGAGGTGGAAGAAGCGCTTGGCCCGTGTCACACCACACTACGCCGTCAAGTGCAACCCCGACCCCACGGTTCTGCGCTTGTTGGCTGCGATGGGAGCTGGCTTCGACTGTGCCAGTAAGTCGGAAATTGAGCAGGTGCTCAAGATGGGTGTTGACCCGTCTCGCATTATCTATGCGCAGCCCTGCAAGACCAAGAGTTACTTGCGGTACACGGCCAAGCAGGGCGTGAAGCAGATGACATTTGACAATACGGATGAGCTGTACAAGATCAAGGAGCTTTCTCCCGATGCTGAGCTGTACCTGCGCATCCTGACCGATGACTCGGCCAGCCTCTGCAGGCTCAGCCAAAAGTTCGGTGCAAGCATGGAGGCGACCAAGGAGCTGCTGAATTTGGCCAAGAAGCTGGACCTCAACATTGCCGGCGTGGCCTTCCACGTTGGCTCTGGCGCATCTGACCCGAGCGCCTTTCGCAAGGCTGTCAGCGATGCGCGTCTCGTCTTCGACCAGGCCGAGGCGCTCGGCTTTGAGCCTCACACCCTCGATTGCGGCGGCGGATTCGTGTCCGAGACCTTCGACGAGATGGCTGCGGTTCTCTCTGAGTCCCTCGACACGCACTTCGCGCCGCACTACCGCATCATCGCCGAGCCAGGCCGCTACTACACCAGTTCGGCCTTCACTCTGGCCTGCAACGTGATCGCGCGTCGTACAGTCGAGGACAAGGAGATGGGCACCAAGAGCTACATGCTGTACATGAACGACGGCGTCTACGGCAACTTCTCCAGCATCATGTTCGACCACCAACACCCCATTCCTCAGGTCCTGTCCACGCACCGCAAGCCGGACGGCTTCAACTACAGTACCGAGTCCTTGACCGACTCAGGCTACACTTCAGCCGAAGAAGGCGTCAGCGAGACCGGCGGCAAGATGGTCGAGTATTCGATCTGGGGACCGACATGCGACGGGATCGACTGTATCGCTGAGCGTTGGTCTACCACTGAAACCGTGGATGTAGGCGACTGGCTGTACTTTGAGGACATGGGCGCTTACACCAAGTGCTCTGCCACGCGCTTCAATGGCTTCACCGACAAGCACGAGACGGTCTATGTCTCGAGTGAGCCGGGTGCTTCTGCGCTTTTGGGTTTCTAGTTGCTTACTAGTGTTTGTCATTGTGCGCTGATAAGGAAGAGGAGATTAGTCTTGGTGTGATTTGCTAAATGGAAAATAACTTGAAAAAAGATCAATGTTGTCTCGAGAGTCGTAAATTCAACGGATAATCAAAGGCGTTTTTCTGCAGCTTTTCTCTACCCGCCCCTCCTACTCCGCACCACTAAGGTAGAGACTGGGAAGGATGCATAACTTCATCATGTCTGCCTGCGATCTGAATCTTGGTCTTGAGGAACTCCACGAGCCACAACCCACGAACTCCACACAGCGTCGCACGTGCAGGATCCTTGCGCGCAAGCACCTCACTCACTCATTTCACTCACTCCAGACCATCTCTCCACATCCTGAAGATCCTTTCTTCTATTCTCTTCCCTTGCCATATCCATCCCCTACCATATTCATCCCCAATCCCATTTGTCCCTTCCCGCGCCTTCCCTCCCCTCCCCTTCCCTACCATATCCATTTCCACCCCTGATCTACCCCCTATCCCATCCCCTAGCCATCTCTCACCCATCCCAAATCCCATCCCTCACCCATTCTCCCTGCCAAAACCCCACCACACTAATACAAGAGATCCCCTCCTCTCTGTCCCTGTTCCTTTCCTCTCTCCTTCACATGTAGCTCACGGAAGCCATTTAGCCGATGAATCACGAATATACATTTTTTTTCCCATGGGCATTGAGGTACAATATAGAGGAGATGATGTTTTGGGAGCTGAAAGGTGCCTGTTTCTAGTCTTGGGTACAGGTATTTTCAGTTCTGGCTTCGTGGCAAGCATAGAAAGGACGGGAATGAACGAAAAAGCCACGCGTGTCTGTTGGCCTTTTTTTTGTTAGGGTAAGGGAGACGGATATGTACCAGTGTAGGACACGAAGGAACTTTGATGCACAATTTCTATACTCTAGGGACAATAAGCTAGGGTGGTTACTACAACTCCTTCTCCGCGGGGCCGACTTTGGGCTGGGAGGAGGCGACTTTCTTCTCGCTGGTCCAGCCGACGGCTTTTAGGCGCTCCGTGAGGATCGGGTGGGAGTAGTGGTATGTGCTGTACATCCAGTCGGCGTCCTGAATTTTCCATGACGTTAGTCTTGCGTGAAGTGACTTGGCTATCTTTAGGGTGTGAGAGGGGGACATACCATGGACGATAGGTTCTGGATTTGTAGCTTGATGAGGGAGGAGGCGAGTTCAGAGGCGTAACCGAGTTTGTGCGCGAAGGCGTCAGCTTCGAACTCCATGGAGCGGGTCCAGATGTTCATGGCGAGTTTGATGAGGGCGTCGGTCGGGGAGAGGACTTCGTTGAAGAGGATGAAGCCGACGAGGATGGGCTGTTGGCGGGTGAAGCCGAAGGCGCGGTAGAGGCTGGCGTTGTTGATGAAGATGCTGAAGAGGAAGAAGAGGGCGAAGAGGTGGGCGGAGGAGATGGCGATCTGTTGCAGGATGTGACCCATCTTCCAGTGACCGAGTTCGTGCGCGAGGATGGCTTCGACTTCTTTTTCGTCCGAGCGCTCGATCAGCGTGTCGTAGAGGACGATCTTCTTCTTCCACGGCAGGCCCGTGAAGTAGGCGTTGGAGTGGGCGGAGCGCTTGCTGCCGTCGATGACTTGGAGTTCGCCGAGCGGGAATTCGAGGCGGGAGGCGAGGCGTTCGACGGCTTCTTTGAGGGGGCCCGGGGGGAGGGGGGTGAGTTTGTTGAAGAGTGGGACGATCCAGATGGGGAAGATGGTGACGGCGGTGAGCTGCACGACCATGGTGAAGGCCCAGATGTAGAGGAAGAAATTGTCGCCGGTGAGTTGGATGATCTTGAGGAAGGCGGCGCCGATGGGGAGGCCGAAGAGGAGACCGAGGCCGAGCGATTTGAAGAAGTCGGTGACGAAGAGGCTCGGGGTTTGCTTGTTGAAGCCGAATTGGGCTTCGAGGACGAAGTGGTAGTAGAGGTCCCAGGGGGTGGAAAGGATTTTCTCGAGGAGGGTGTAGGCGGTGATCCAGAGCAGGCTGTGCGCTATCTCGCCCCTCCAGACACTATCGGGGTTGGCGAAGGTGGACGCGAGGAGGCTGCCGCTCGCGGACCAGAGGTACGCATAGCCGTTGTAGCGGAGCAGGGTGATGGCCTTGAGGGTCTCGAAGGCTTTGTTGCAGAAGGCGTACTGGGCCTTCGCGCGGCCATACTCCTGGCTCTTGTCGTAGGTGGCTTGGTCGATCTCGCGCTTGAGCTGGGAGGGGATCTGGGTGCGCTTGAGGACTTGGTATTGGCGGTAGGCGAGGTAGGTCTCGAGGGTATACTCGCCCAGGGCGAAGGTCAGGATGAGGGTCTTCCAGGGGATGGAGGGACGGTCGACGAGGGCGGCGGCGGAGGCGATGGTGCGGCGGATGAGGTCCATGGTGGGTGGGGGGTGGGTGGTGGTGTTTAGGACATTGGTGGTAATAATTGCTTTTTTGTTTCTTGTTATTAGGAGACAGGTGGCAGTAACTTCCTATCTGGGCACGCTAGCTGAATGGCGTAGTGTGGGGAGAAAGTAACATGTGAAACATCCCACTTGAGCCTCAAGTACTATATAAGGTATGTGATAAGTTTCCTCTTGCGACAACTCGGGTCGCGACTGCCAAGGCGACGACGGTTCTCTCCCGAGAGTTCGCATATACATGTACTACTACAGGCTGCGTCTCGTGTGCGACGAGTACTAATCAAACAGTGCTGGACTAGTCATGAGAATCATGGCTGCGCGCTTGCACGGCCAATCACTTGCTCGAGACGTCACTGTGCAGTGTGGTGTGCGCGCGTAGAGCTGGCCTGCTACCTCCACGGCCGCATAAGCTTGGCCGCTGGTTGTAGGACGTCTCATTCGTGGTATAGTTGATCCTTCCACTGTTTCGCTGAATACCTACCTACCTATCTGTATATTGCGAGCATTCATCCCTGACCCGCGACTCGACCATCTGCCCCGCCATCCCTCTGTTATCCCACTAGAGCAAGCAAGCAAGCAAGCCATGTCGAGGCAACAGCAGCAGCAAGAAGAGCTCTTCCTCCACCCCGACTCCACGCAGCCCGAGTTCGAGACTCCTCCGCCCCTACGCATCACGAAACAGCCCTCCGCCTCCCCCGAACCACGACCGCAATGGGCCCAGTATAGAGTCCCGCCCTCGGCAGCCGCCCAGTATGGCATGCCCACCTCCCCGCCGCCCACCGGTCCGCTGCCGTATCCCGACGAAACCCGACGACGACCCGCGAAGCCGCCCAGCCGCACGGGCACACCTCAGGCATCGAGCACGGCAGCGGAAGAAGGTGGAGGTCGCGCTGTCGGACCGCCAGGTGTGAGAAGCACCAGCATCGGTTCCGATGCCTCATCAGGCGCTGGCAGCGCGGGGAGCAAGCGGCGCCCTCGCTTCTCTCCACACGACCCCAATAGGCCGACTGTGAGCGGGTACGGGACTAGTCCTCCTTCATCTGCATCGGGTCACACAATTGGACGACTGGCGGAGAGGCGGGGCACACCTGCGAAGAAGATTCTTCCACCCGAGAGTCCAGGCGGACCCGAACCGCCGCCAAAGAGTGGGGAGTACGACACCTTTGACCCGAACAAGCAGAATGATCGGGCGCGTCATGATGGGAAGGGCGACGTAGAAGAAGAAGAGGAAGAGGAGGAGGAGGAGGAGGAGGAGGAGGAGTGGGAGCGGTTTGGACATGACGAGCGACCTTCCAATGCGCAGCTGGGTGTCGATGAGCCGGATGAGGAAAGCGGGACGTTGTTTAGTATACCCGTTGTGAGAGGTGGGCAGAGTCAGCCTACTAAGCCCATGTCACCGAGCACAGAAGGTGGAGTGAAAGGGCCGATGGGAGGCGGTGTCTCAGACTACCAGCACTTCTACCCACCGCCACTCGCGACGACCAGTAGCGGACCGGGCTCTGCTCCTCCCGCGCAAGCACAGGCAGCAATGGCCGGTCAGAGTCTACACATCCCGAACGACACTGGCATCAGCAGATTGAGCAGCACGGCCAGCAATACGACGACCCGCGCGAGCAGAGGGAGTCCGCCACCACCCGAAACGCCTATTGACCCCAGTGGTGGTCCCACAGCCGGACTGAGTGGCATCGAGGCGCGATATGCCGCTTCAGGTATCCCAGGCACCAACACTTTGAATGAGATGCAGGCGCAGAGTGCGGCGGCTGCGGCCAGACGAGCGCATTACGAGAGTCCGAGGCCGCAGAGAGGCACGCCTGGGGTGGTCCCTCCGCAGGCGCAGCCATTGCAACCGCAAGGAAGTGGCGGGAGCAGCAACAGTGGTAGATGGAGTCCTACAGAGCGAGCCGGCTCGCGCGGGCCACCGGTCGCGTTCCACGGCGTCGAAGAAGTCAGCTCCAGAGGATCTGATGTGCCAACGCAATCGAGACGAGCGCGACAAGCGAGTCAAAGCAGTGCGCCGGGTCAGACCGTTTATCCAACTCCACCGCAGCCTTCGACTGGACGAAGAAACGACCCTCTCGATCCGGGCATCCAGAATTTGAGCCTCAGCGACGAGCCACCGCCAGCATATTCACCGCCGGCAGCGGGCAGCGCCCATTCTCCTTATCCAAACGAAAAGGGAATCAGGGCGCAGAACAATGCTAGTCCCGCTCGAAGTGGTGCCTCGGCTGGGAGCAGGAAGTCGACGATTGATCCGAACATTGCCTCACATCCTGCCTTTGCAAATCGTCAGCAGCCGTCTCCATCGCCACAGCCAAGTTCGAGCCAGCAAGCGCAGCAAGCGCAACACATGAATGGTGCTGGTGGTACGCCGCATGGCATGACGCCCATTAACACGCAGCAAGCAAACTCTGCCTCGCCTGGACCTGGACAGGCTGCAGCTGGCGCGGGCCCAGCTTCGCCGCCTCCTTTGCCTGAAGGATGGATTGCGCATCTAGATAATAATAGCGGACAGTACTATTACATTCATCTGCCGACTCAAAGCACGCAGTGGGAGTTTCCAAAAGGGCCAACACCACTCAATTTGGAACCATTGTCGCCCACTGGTACAATCAGCAATTCCTTCAATCACCCCATGGCCTCGCCCACTGGGTCAATGTTCAAGCAACCGCTAGCCAGCCCTTCTTTTGGTCCTGGAGCTATGGGTGGTATGCCCGGCCAGACGCAGTACGCTGGCTACGCGCAAGATCCGCGGCAGAGCATGATGAGTATGAACTCCCTAGCCTCACCAACAGCCTCTGGATTCACGGGACCGCCTCCATCAGCTGGGGTGGATTTGTATAGAGTGCAGCCTACGAACAACGTCTACTTTGGCCCCTACCTTCGATACACGAACATCGATCTCGAACGTGGTCTCTGGCTCGGCAGTATCATGTTGATCACCGATGCTGCGCAGCCGCCTACAATACATATTCATCAATCGACTGATCTCAGCCCGAATCCCCGCCAGCTGAAAGCCCACCCGATATACAGCCATCAGCGATGGCTCTTCTATCGATACGACGTCGATCTACGCATGGAAGAAAAGGGTCCGGCAAAATGGACCTATGCCATCACATCACATCTCGGCTGCACAAGATACGAGTTCTTGGTTGCTGGGCGATATGAGACGAGCTGGCGATTTGTCGCTCACAGCGGCCATGACTTTGCCATCAACGTCTCCGCAAACGAACGCGCCAAGCTCGGAGGTGTTGGGTTAATGTGGAAGGATGTTCTGCTCAAGCATCAGGAGTGTGGAGGATTCCACACGCAGATCGGGCTAGGCGGGCAGATCTACGCGGACAGATTATGGAAAGACATTCCGGCACTCAAAGCTTGGACTCAGATGTCTGGAAAGGAGAACCGGAAGAATGCTCCATGGACGCCAAAAATGGATGAAGATGTCACACATGCTTTCTTCCATTATTACACCTCCCACTACGACCAGCCGGCTGTCCGCGAAGCTTTTGCGCAGATACCACACATTTGCTGTCTGGATGACCATGATATTTTCGATGGCTTTGGAAGTTATCCCGAATATATGCAACAGAGCAATACCTTCAAAAATCTCGGACGGATAGGGATAGAGATGTACTTGCTGTTCCAGCATCACACTACTCATGAGATCCTGCGGGCAGTGAGCAATGACATCGATCTCTTCACCATCACCGGCCAAGGCTGGCATTTCCTCAAATACTTAGGTCCGAGCGTCGTGCTCGTTGGCCCAGACACCCGAAGCGAGAGGACGAATACGCAAGTCATGGCTGGCCCCACCTACCAAGGTCTCTTCCCGAAGGTTGCTGTCCTCCCTCCGTCGGTCCAGCACTGCATCTGGCTCTTCCCTGTGCCGCTCATCTACCCTCGACTCGAAGCCGTGGAGCAGGTAGCCAAGGTCGCCACGACGGGCAAGAAGATGGCAACGGGCGGGTTCAACATGCTCGGCAAAGTCGCCGGCGGTGTCGCGGGCGTGGTCGGAGCCAAAGGCGTCGTAAGTTCAGGCTTTGACGGCATTAAGAAGGCGGTCGGAAAGTCGGGCCTCATGCAAAACGTCCTCAGCCCCTTTGGCGAAGTCGAAGTGCTCGACGAGCTGCGGGACATGTGGACGCACGAATCGAAGGTAAAACCACCCCCACCACCCTCCCCCTTTTCACATCCGCACCCCCTAACATCACCCAGGACCTCGAACGCACCTACATCTTCCGCACGCTCCAAGGCATCTCGCACAACAAATCCCTGCGCATGACCTTCCTCTCCGGCAGCGTGTCCGCCTGCGGCGCCGGCCTCCTGCACGACCCCGCCCACCCCTCCGACCACAAGACCATGTACCAGCTCATCACCTCCCCCATCACCAACGCCCCGGCCCCCTCCTACGTCATCAAACTCCTCCACACCACCAAACCCCTCTACATCCCCCTCAACGGCCACCGCTCGTCCTCCTCCTCTTCGAACCCCGCCGTCACCGACACCAAAGAAGACATGATGGAGATCTTCGCCGTGGACGTCGGCGGCGAGAAGAGAGGGGAGGGCATGCGGCGCTTGATGGGCCGGCGGAATTACTTGGCCTGTGTCGTGTTTGACCCGGAGGTCGTGCAGGGGGCTTTTGGCACCGTCACGCCCGGGGTCGGCAGCGGGCGGTTGAGTCTGGCGGCCGATTTTATGGTGCAGGGGGATTCTCTCGCGGCGGGGGGAGGTGGCATGCCGATGAAGTATGGCCCGGTCGTTGTGCCGAGTTTGGAGTATGGGCGGTAGGGTTTCGGAGTTGTATGTATCTGAGGAGGAGGAGGAGGAGGGGAAGTTGAAGTTAGGTGAGCGGGGTTAAGAGACAGAGATAGACAGTAAGGAAGATGTTGGTGGACGGTGTCAAGAGCATTCATGGCGACGCGATCCAGTGCGATATTCGTAAGGTGTACTACGGAGGGAGACGTCGTTTCTACCTCCGCTCCTCTTCGCCGCCGGTACAGAGCTCTTACTTTATCGCTTCAGTCGCTCCCCAGATCCCTAGCAGCCTTCTCTTTCTCCCTCTCCCTCCCTCCTCCCAATTCCGCCACGACGCCCCTGCACCTCCGTACCAATCCGGCCCCGAGCAGCTTTCCTCACTTGCTTCCCACTTGGCGCCCTCTTCCACCGCCCAGCGAGCATGGCATGGTACTCGAGCGCGGCGTCTACATCCCGGAGGTCCGGAAGGTCTTTCCTGTTATTCGCCAGGGCAGCCTTCTTGTTTCTCGTGGCTTTCTTGCGTCCAGAGGTTTTGGGTTGGTGTCGAGAGGCCAGGATGTCCTATCTCCAAGCCTGCAACTGCTTTTGCGTCTGGTGCGCTAGCGTGGGTGTTTGGCAGTGAGGGGACTCTGGTTTCTGGGGTTGCTGCTGGG
This sequence comes from Teratosphaeria destructans, assembly GCA_010367425.1. NCBI lineage: Eukaryota > Fungi > Ascomycota > Dothideomycetes > Mycosphaerellales > Teratosphaeriaceae > Teratosphaeria > Teratosphaeria destructans. The sequence goes on along the minus strand of WBMN01000035.1, from coordinate 170,107 downwards.
CGGATTGGCTGGGTCCGGGCGCGGGTTTCTTCTGTCGCTTTTTGGGCGGGATGGGGGTGTTATCTCCGGGTTCGAGTCTGGTGGATGGTGCGGCGTCGGCGGGTTGATGGGGAGAGGTGGCTCTTTTTCTCTTCTTGGTCTTGCTGGATGAGTTTGGTGTGGCGGTTGGCTCCTGCTGGGGTAGGCTGGGAGCGCTTGGGTTTCTGTCTTCGGTAGGCGAGTCGTGTTTTGCGAGATCATTGACGTCTTTTTGTGTTGATTGTTGCTCTGCCTTGGGGCTCACCTTCGCCGGATCCTGTGAAGTCGGCGAAGGCTTATTGTTGGTGACCCCGGCTGCTCCTGCTGTTTTGAAGAGAACCTCACCAGCCTGACGCAGCTTGTCCGCCTTGCGCTTGGCTCTCTTCTGTCGCTTCTGCTGCGTCTTGGACATCTCCGTCGTTTGATGCTTTCGAACCGCCGTCTCACCGACTGTTCCAGGTCGCCCGGCAGCCGATTTACACATGGAGGATTGCTCCACCCTCCTCTTCTTTTGTTTTGGCTCGTCATCATGAGCCTCGACATCGCTGCCTTGCCCTTGAGCACCCATACCATCTTGATTTCCAGCTGGAGAAGAATCCAGAATCGTAGCACCGGCAGGCTTCTAACCCACCTGAGCACCCGCCTTCCTCGCCTTGTTCTTCTCCTTCTTCGCCGCCTTCCTCGCCTTCTTATCCGCCTCACTCAACACCTTCTTCTCCTCCACCACAACCGGCACCTCCCCATCCTGCCTCGCCACCCCCGCCCCATCTCTGTCCCCAACCTCGCCCCCAACAGGTCGCTGCTTCAATTCATACTGCTCCTTGTCCTCCCAATCCTCCGTCGCTCTAGCGATCGAAACATCGCCATACGCAGCCTCCGATGCATCCTCCGCCCACTGCCCGACTTCATCCATACTTCGCTTGCGCTTGGAACCGTTGATCTTGCTATCGATCAGGGCATCCACACGAGTATCGTCGCCGTCCGGCAGCGCGCCGAACTGCTCAGCCAATTCTTCCGCGCTTTCTGCGATCAAATTCTCGCCGCGGAGGCCAGCTTCCATGCGGCGGAGGTGGTGGATTGCGAGGCCGCCATTAGGACCGGATTGGGCGCTGTATTGAATGCCTGAGGCGGAGAGAATGGCGTCGGGGTGGAGATACGCTTTGGTGGATGTTTGCGCGAGGAAAGCAGCCAGTTGCTTCTGCGCGTCGGCTGGCTTGAGAGGTTTCGTCAGTCGCGGGTGGTGGTGGATCGGCGGGAATGATGTCTTGGCAACCATGTTGATCTGTCGAATTGCCTTGATTGATGCGCCGCAATCGCGCATTACATTCGTCCAAACTAGAAGAAAGTGATCTTTCAAGAAGGAACGCCCTTTAGGAATTCCGCGCACAGACCACCGGAAGTGCTTTCCCCTTCCAGCCATCATCACCACCACACCATCATCCCACCACCACTCCAACAACCCACCCACCATCAAACCACCATGTTCTGCCTCCGCTGCCTCCGCTCAGCTCCCAAAACCCTTCCGCCCTTCCAAAAACGGTACTTTTCCCCTCTCACTTTCAAATCCAACCGACTAACACCTCCCAGCACCTTCTCAATCCTCACCTCCCTCCCCACCCGCCCCAAACCCCTCCAAACCCCCACGACCACAGCACCAACCACCCTCGACACACCCACCACAGCACTCACGTTGACATCCGTGACATTACCGTCGCTACTCCAAGCCCGAGGAGCAAAACGAGATACCTTCAACCCTTCGCATCGTGTGCGGAAGCGAAGACATGGGTTTCTTTCGCGGTTGAGGACGAGGACGGGTCGGAAGGTGATTGCGAGGCGTAGGGCGAAAGGAAGGTCCACTTGGAGTCATTAGATGGGAAGGGATCAGTGGAAGGTGCATGGGTTGTTCGGTGCTAGTAATGGGGAACGGATAATTCGGACGTAAGATGAGGGAACCGGAAAGGTGGACCAGTAGGATACTCTGCGCGAGGACATGATGCAAGCTCGGGATGGGTACTGCACGGTGAGAGGGAGCCGGCTTGGCCGATGCAGTGGGGATGAGTACTCGCCACGACGATGCATGCATGGCTTGCGCGCCTGCTGCCATTGTCACCAACCACACCGCGTGTCGCGGCTTGAGTGTGCACAGACACGGCGACATTGTGTCAGTCCTCTGATACGTAACATCCGCGTCTGCAAGCCCATTTGCGGGCGCACTTCTTCTAGAGCGCAAAAAGCGTGGAGCAGAAAGATCCAGGCAACAGCATGGTCGGAACGGAGCAGAGAGCTTGTGTCCGGCTAGAAGGTTGATACATAGGGCGAGCGGAGGGCTACAAATATGCCTTGTCAACAAGTCCACCTACAACTCTTGGAACCCTTGACCCATCTCTCCCTACATCCCTTCCCTACCTTCCTCCTTCTTCACAGCCTCAACAATTCCCTTGTACCGGTACAACACACTCCTCGGCATCAACTCCAACGCCTCTTTCACCTTCCCAGCCTCAAATGCCATTCCATCCCGCCTGACAGCCTCGAGAACATAACTCGCGACGGTCGTGAGCTCCAGCGGTGGTGATCTAGCCAAACTTGCCACAGTCGGGAGACTGTGTCGCTGTTCATGCCACATGTGCCAGGCTCGGAGCACCGACTTGCCGCAATTGGGTTGCTTGTCAGCGGGAAGGGAGGCGGTGTAGTTTTTGAACCATGCATTTGCGGCTTCAACTTCTAAAGAGGCAGGAAAGGTGCGTGATACAGATGTGGGCTTGTCTTGTGCAGGAGTCTCTTGCAGCGCGGCTGGCTGTGGCGATTCAGCTGGAGTCGGGCAATCCGTGGTGGGAAGAGTAGGGTACGTCACGACGTCCGTGGGAACGGGCGCTGTTGCGGCGTCCAGGTCATAGGTATCAAGACGCTCCACAGCGTCGTAGTACACGTCGCCATCGTCGTCTTCCTCTTCAGCTGAAGCACCTTCAACAGGTGCTGCCGCCTTTGGCTTCGTCCGCCTCTTTGGCACGAGCATGGTACCATTGCCTAACACCAACGGCTTGTGCTCCTCATAGAACGCAGGTCGAGGTGGTGTGGGACTCATCATCTTTCGCTTGGCCTCCAGCTCATGGAACAGTCGAAATCCAGCGTAAGCGTCGGAAGCCGAGTACGAAATTTGCTGTGGGGTCAGGCTTCTCTGCCACGCCGATGTCCTCACTTCATCCTTCTTCAACGGCAGGAGCAGCACTTCTTGAACCTGAGCCGCCAGGTTTTTGAGCTTCTTGTTAACTTGGCTAGGATCTGAAGAGCCATACGTGACGACTCGATACAGATGGCTCAGCTCAAACAACCCCTTCATCTGGACACCGAGATACTTCTCGATCCGGCGCGCGTCGCCGACGACGTTGACACCGCCTTTGATGATCTTGTCCGACTCGAGGATTTGGCGCAGTGCAGGCGGCATGAGTTGGTCCGCGCCGTCACCAACAAAGGTCGCAAGCTGGAACAGAGCAATCTTGTCCTCACATGCAAGCTGGATCAAGGACACATTGTCCTTGATGCCTGTCTTCTTGCCGTAGGATGCTTGAGGGTCCCATTCGATATCAAAGCCAAGTACGGGCTCATGTAGAAATCGTTTAGCTTGCTCCTGTGCTGTCTCGAATTTCTTGCAGTAGTGAATCGCCGGACGCGCGCCATGCTGATTCTTGTAGAGTTTGTATGACCAGTAAGCAGCGTCTGAGGTCTTCGAAGTGACGGCAGCAGCGCGAAAGTCTTGAGCACTGATGTGGTACGTCAAATTGGCATTCACATCATCTTCGTCCGCTGAAGAGGCAGCGTACGACTGCTCGGAATCGCTCTCGTCAATTGCGGCCAGGCCCCTATCTTCTACGTCCGGACTCCACGAGGATGATTGGCCGGAGGTAATATTGCATGTATCTGCATTTTCAAGCGTTTTAGGGATCGATTGTGATGGCCTTTCAGAAACATTGAGCTGGCCGAAAGCGGTCGAAAGATCCGTCCCGCTGGTTGCGAGCGCTTGCGACGCTGCTCCCTCTTCTGATGAAACACAATCGGCCGTAATGCTTGGCTGCCCAGACATCTTTTGTTGGAACACAACGTCTGACGCGTGAGGATGACCGCGCAACCAATGTTGACGAGAGGGTGTGGGTCCAAATCGATGTTCTGCCTGCATAGCCGCCGTCGGCCTAAATCCGCCGAGTTTCGCCCGCCTGTTCGGGGTGAGTTCACGGGCAATCTTTGGTCGACGCTGAGGCGCTGTGGTCTCGCCCTGTTGGACCGAGCTGTTAGATCTGAGCCGTGATGCGCGGCTTGTTGCTGTAGCCAACGGAGTCGCGATGGCTTTGGGAGCCGGTGCATCAAGGGATCGTGACCTGGCAAAGGAGCTGCTGCCAACCTTCTTCACACCCAGCTGCTCAAAAGCTCGCTTCTCTTCCCATTTCTTGACACGAATTCGTTCCCTGATCACAGAATCAAGCTCATTGATCCTCTCGGGGCCGACTTTGCCCATGAACTGCTCCAACATCGAACGCTTCCTCACGATCTCGCTGAGCTGTTGCTGCTCTTCGCGGAAGCGGCGTTTCTTGTGCTCGATCTCTTTCCTCAATCTACGTTGTTCAGGAACCGACAGAGCTGAGCCCTCACCCATATCCGGATTGTCATCGACGAAATCGGCCAACTCGTTCAGCACTTCCTCATGCTGCGCGATGGGGTTCACCGTGACTACGAACACTTCCTTGGCTTCGATCGAGTCCGAAAACAAAGCCTTGAGACTCTCAGCATCGCGGAGCTTGTTGTGCGCAGTGATTAGTCTGGAAAGACTGCTACGCAAATTTTGCAGATCTGTCAACTCTTCTCCTAGATTCTTAGCCAAAGCGGGATTTCTTTCAGATTTGACGCGTTCGCGCAGCTTCTCCATCTCTCTGTCGATGTCGTCTCGCCTATCGCTGAAAGGCTTAAAGTTCGCCATATATTGCGCCAGGTCAGTTGTGGTTAGCTTTGTGAGAGGACCCGACATGTATTGGTAACGGGTCATCATGCGAGAATGGTGACAGATTCCTTTGAAAATGTGGTCGAGCTCCTGCTGCTTGGTTCGCATCGCCCGAAGGGCAAGACCAGCAGATTCGGCTTGTTGCTGATGCTCTTTCATAAATGCGTCAAGACGCTTAGCAACATCGGGATGCTTGTTGATGAACCACGCGTCCTTGTTCTTCATTTCCTCCGAGATTGACTTGAAGCTCATCGCGAACCTGCCGCCTGCTAGCAGAGTATTTTCAATCGAAACAACGGCATCGGTGAAACCGTCGCGGCCGATATAGCGAGAATTGAAGTCGTCAAAAACCTTGCGGTATTTTTCGTATGATTCTCGCTCAGTGGTGCGTACAAGAAGAGCCCGTCTAAGCTCCTTGACTTCAGTCTTCCGTTGATGCTCCCAATATCTTCGCTCCTTGCTGATCCCTGCTTGATGCGATTGCTCCATCGCACTGATGCGATTCGTCAATGCGGTGACCTCATTTGACAACTGTCGCTGTTTCTGGAGTCGTTCGTTTTCCAGGCTAGCCGCTCTGGCTCGTATTTCTCGTGCTCCCTCAATATACTCATGGGCGCTACGCCGCCCTGCATCATGAGCGTCCTTCAGCGCTTGTCCATGCGCAGCGCGCTCTTGTTTCAGCGCATTTTCGAGCGAATCGCGCTCTTGTTTCAGGGCATTTTCGAGCGCAACGCGCTCTTCATCCAGCTTTTCCTTCAGTCTCTCTTCAGACTTTGCTGCATCTGCGCGCACTGACTCGAGTCGGGCTTGCAGCCGCATGTGTGACTCATGAGAGTCGCTTGTCTGCCTCTTTTGCCACTCGAGCTTCTCCTCAAGCTGCTTGTTCTGCTGGATCAACTGTTCCACGTATGCGGAATCGCCCAAACCGGATCCAATGACAGGTATATGGTTGGGGTTCTTAACGGCTGAAGCCGCGCGCGGTGAGCTCTGAGAGCTCTCGACGACGTACGGTAATGGCTTTGGTGCGGCACGAGCTGCACCCAGCTTTCGTACGGCATATGAGCGCCGACCGTCCCTGACGATGATTTCGCTCCTGGGCATCCAAAAGTAGCTCGTCCCGTTCGGCCTTTGGTTGCTTGCGAGCGTGATGCCGCGAGATCTATCCCACCGCTCGTTGATGGGGCGAGTAGACGGCAAGCGAGGAAGGTGGGCATTGGCGGCCCCTATGGCCTCAACATCTGCTGAACCATCACCGCTCTCAGGATTGATGGCTGCTCGTGCCTCACCGGCAGCAGCAAGGCATGGCCAGTTGAAATAACGTCCAGCCGCAGCCACATTTGCAGGTGCAGCGCGGATTGTCATGCCCATCCATTCCTCGTCCAAGGCCTGTGACTGCCGCCCGTTGAGAGTTGGTATACTGTACGGAGTAAATGGTCGCGGGTTTGCGTGATCACGAAGTTTCATGGCTTCTAGAGCTCCGAGATAAGATTTTGGACGCGGCTGTCCCCGCTCCACACCATGGAGGCACACAGGAAAACCAAAGCAAGCCCACATAATACATGTATTACTTCATCAGAACTCAGAGTGTTCGATGTCAGCGTGAAGTCTACCTCGCATCCAAAAAATTGACTCACTGTTCTTCAACGCTCGAGGCTGGTATGCATCGGTGGAACCCTCTTGGACTGCGGCACGGCTGTCAGATGAACGAGGAACGACGAGAATGGTCAATACCTCGTTATTAGATGGCCAACCTTGAAGCGAGAGCTCACGCAATGTCGTCCGTGAGCGATACGTGATCTTCGTATTATAATGAGCTACCTCACGACACCTGTCGTCAACAATGCCATCATAGCAGCCGATGTCCGTCAAGCAACGATGGTTCTACAAACGGCGGACTGCGTTCTCTCGGTCTCCAATTTCAGACCACTGCACGCCTACGAGAAAAACTTTCGATCCCTCTCAAAACCTGCCTTACTCTTCGTCTGCGCCAGGTAAGGCGGCTGCCTCATCAAGCCTTCCTTCTCAAAAGTGCCAAAGAGCTCTTTGAAATGTGGTTCCTTCGTGTGTTTCGTTGCGGCATCCTTATCCTTATAAGTCTGAATCACCTGTCAGGGACTGCAGAGGTACATGTTGCAACGATGACACTGACCTCAATCATGACGATGTCCGGGTTCTCGCTGTCGAGCTGCTCGGTCATGATGTAACGCAACGTGTAGTCCTCTTTGCTGTGCACATCTTTGCACATAGGCTTGATCAGCTCTTTCAGCTGGACGAATGTCAGTACGTGAGTGCAAGTAGGACTGTCAGTGAGTTCTATCACCCTTTCAGCTTTCTTGCCTGGCTCTGGATAGATAATGGCAATGATATGGATCTCTTGGTCAGACATTTTGAGAGTTGCAAAGGGTGATCGGATCTCTGTGATGCGGTAAATGGGTCGTTGTATGCGAGGAGGGATTGAGATCCTGAACTGCTTGAGAGGCCTCGTGAATATAAGAGCTGCCATCCTCCAGTGACGTCGAGTATCCGGAGACAAGGAGATCGTCCAAAGTCAAAACGTGGTGGTCTGAGTACATCCAGTTCGCACACGGTAGGAATATGGGTGATTTCTTATACGCGCTCCTTGAGCACCTCCCGTCCGCATTCTTACATGTGCTCGGCAGCGGCGACATGACTAGCCTGGTCAACACAGTAGCGACGATGCATCAGTGGAGCAGATCGTGCTGGGCTTCTCTGGATGTCGAGCCATAGAGATTGCCATGCGTGGGCTGCAGACGCTGGCATCCAGAAGCTCGTCCCTGCGCGATGGACACTTGGTATCTCGAAGCATGAATATCTGATCATGGAACATGATGTTGCGAACCATGCCAAGAAGCACGTGAAAGGCCGGCCAAATCATCAGGCACTAGCGCGTTATCTCGCGTGTCTGCACAGTGCAGACGTGCAAGCACGACCTTCTTACAATATCGACCCAGGCTTATTCGTTGACCACAGCGCTGTACTTTTCACCATCATCAGTTCTACGGTCGACTTGATTCTACTCTTTGCCACGAAGATCAGGACTACCGTCTCGCGGGCCGGAGCCGCCGGTCAGATCGGCGAGCCTTGTCAAGGACTTACGACTAGGCCGTGCTTGCCTTTCAAGCTTACCTCTCCACCGACATAATAGTCGCGCTCCACCGACGCTTCCCAACATGGCCGATGGCATCCGAGCAGAGGGCAGCTCAAGAAAGAGGCAGAAGACCTCGCGGCACGATGCCGGACCAGCGCTCAAGCGTCACTTGTCAGACTCTGCCGCGACTGGCGAGGGCAGCTCGAGTATGGCGCAGAAACGAGCACACTCACAGTCACACTCTCAGCAAACGCAGACGCAGCCACAGTCTCGCGGTGATAAGTGTCACCATGAAGCGGCTCTCAAGACGCTACACTCGGATGTCAGCGCAATGAGAGACCTTGTCACTTGCCAGGTCTGTCATCGCTTCATGTACGAGCCCTTCCAGCTGTCGTGTGGTCACACATACTGCTACACTTGTCTCTCGCAGTGGCTAGGCAGCAATCGCAAGAAGACGTGCCCCGATTGCCGCGCCCACATACATCAGCAGCCGACTCCCTCCTACATCATCCGCGAACTGGTCTTGATCTTCGTCAGCCGGACCCAGCTGCTGCCTGATGGTGAGACCGCAGAAGAGCATCACAAGATGGCGCAAGAAGAGGCGGCATTGGTCGCCAAAGACAAGGCGAACAAGGACAACAAGATCGGTGGATTGTTCAAGGGTATCTTCAACCGAAGCGCTCATGGACATCCGATGCCTGTGCTGCGAGATGCGATTGACGGGGTCGACCGCTGCCCGGCTTGTCATTGGGAGGTCGAGGATGGGTATTGCAACCAGTGCGGTCTGCCGGTAGGAGAGGGGTTCAGTGACTTTGACGAAGATGAAAGTGACGACGACGATCTGTCAGATGAGGAGCTGGACGAGGATATCATGCCGCACGATGACATGGGCGCGTTCGGGTTGGACGGTGGTGCAGACGTCTTCGGTATGGGGGACGATGATAACATGGACATTGACCCTGCTGTGTTCAACGCTGCTTTTGGCGGTCCGCCGCCATTCCGCCTGGATCGAGACAGGTTGAACCGACTCAACGCATATTCGCCCATAAACATCGACACGGATGGCTCGAGCGATTCAGAAACGGACGATGATGAGAACAATTCGGAGATGGATGACTTCATCGACGACGATGCAAGCCACACGGGGGCCACCTACGACGACAGCTCCGACAATACCGAAGTACAGATTATCACTTCGCGCCCAGGTGCTCGCAGGGCGGTATCTGCTGTAGTCATTTCAGACGATGAGGGTACGCGTGCGGCCCGCGAACAAGCTATCTCCGTGGAGGACTCATCAAGCGAAGATAGTGACGATGACGATGACGACGACGATGTTCCCGTGGCCGCCATCAATAGGCGAAACAAGCACATTCGTCAGCCCCTTCCGAATCGCAGAAGGCCAATTACTGTGGATAGCGAGGATGAATCCTCTTCAGATGAGAGCGACGGAGAAGTGCACCAACCTCTGACGAACACTAGCACTGCTCGTGGCTCTTCACCGACCGCGTCTAATAGTGCGACTAACGATTATGACGACGATGATGAGGAGGAGGACGACGACGACGACACCAGTACGCGCTATGGATCGGAAGCGCCCAGTTCTGTCGCGGGCACTTACAACCGCGACTTGGACAGCTCCGAGGTTGACGATGACGAGGAGGAGGATCGGTGGGGTAACGACGCCCACTGACATCTCGTTCCAAGCATGTAACTAAGGCTGATATCCCAAGTAGATGTCCGTCAAGTCTTTCCTCCACTTCCTCCATCTCTTCGCGACCCTCGCAATCGTCTTCAGACCAGGCAGCGGACTCGTCCGCGTACTTTTGACGCGCCTGTCTCTGCTCGCCACCTGCTGTCGCCCATAGGTGTAGCGGCTCGTCAGGATCGCGCTCCTCCAAGCGCGGCCGCGCCCATCCCCGGCCGTGGTCTCTTCGCTACAGTGGCAGCCCCTGCACCAGCTGAGAGGAGTCACTTTCGTCTTGATGCACATCCATTCAACCTTGGCAACACTCTTCGCGCAATCAACGGTCGTGGTGATCGTCAGGGCTATGATATCGGGGGCTATCGCAGACAGCCGTCTGAAGCGCGGGAGACCATGGAGATGGCGTTCCAGGCTGGGAATCCGCCATCGCGTCCCAAGCTTGGTGCAGGTCGCACCCAAGGGGCTGAATCTCGTTCTGCGGTCGCTTCGGGCCCGAGGATCGGCGTCACTGAGCAAAGTGTAAGGAGAAGAATGCCTGCGACTGGGCAAGGCGTCAGGGTTGGGGGACTTGACTGGGCTGAACCTGCGGCGCTGCAGCATGCATATGGTCTTCGGTGAATGCTTTCGCAGCGTCGCAGACTGAACGGATTACGGCGACAGTAAGGAGGACTATGCCATGATGCGCGTTCGCTCGGGTGTGGCAGAGCCACCAATACTTTAAATGATTCCATGGAGCATGATCATAGCTAATTCGAGTAGCTGCATTGAGCGGATTTCCATCTTTGGCGAATCAAAGAAGCATGAATCCGATCGTCAGCATTCCTTTCCCAGCTCCTCAAACGCGAAACCTCCGTTTCCCAATGCATCCGTGGGTTCGCTGACGAATGCATGGAAGCCGGTATAGCTCGCAAAGCCCTCTACTCGAATTCTCAAGTGCGGATATCCGCCTGTCTTACCCCGATCACTTCCTTGTATTTCATCGACCATTGTCCCTACGAAGCCGCAATTTCCGCCGTACGCAAGCGACACAAGCGAGTGATACGTCCACGCCTCACCGATTTTGCGCTCTCCTTTGGCATACGCCAGCGCCACACGAGCAGCGACGCAAGAGCCCGTAGGCGAACGATCGACTTGCTGGTTGGCGAAATAGCACAGGCCTGTCTCCGCCCTTGGAGACCCCTGAGCAGATGTACCAAGAGTGGGGTCTACGATCATGATCGAGTACAGGAAACCAAGATCATGATGCTCTGGGTGCGCGAACAGAGTACGAAGATCTGGGTTCGCGTTTACAGCTGCTCTGAGGAGCCGAGTCGCGCGGTTTAAAGCTTCGAAGTCTGGGTTACGTAGACCATTTGCGAAGCCGAGCTCGGTCGCTGGGATGAGGCAGTAGAACGCTCCACCATAGGCAAAGTCAGCGATTACTGCATCGCGAGAGCCTAGCTCAGGCCAGCGGTATTCACGAGGTAAGGATATGCTGATACTGATGCCTGTGGCGAAGGACGGAACAGAAATGAAAGCAACAGGTCTCGAAGGATCAGAGCGCGAGCCATCGTCCTTGACTGGCACAGTGACGTCCACACGGCCGCAAGGAGCATGAAGACGCAATGCCGCCGTCTTACCCTCCAGATCAACCTTCACCCTTTCGCGGTTGGGGAAAACGCTCAAATCATGCATATCCAGCAGCACCCGGCCCAAAGCGATGGTAGCATGCCCACACATTGTCGAATAGCCCTCATTCGTGCAGAATAGGACTGCTATATCTGCTTCGCCGCATCTCGTGAGCTCGGTGTCTTGGATCAAGATGGCGCCGTACATGTCGAAATGGCCGCGGGGTTCTAGCAGGAGGTGGCGACGGAGGTGGTCGTGGTTGGATTTGGCGTCTGCGCGTTTCTGGAGGAGGGTGGAACCCGAGAGCGCTGGGTAGCCGGAGACTATGATGCGGGTGGGCTCGCCGCTGGTGTGGGTTTCTATACAGTGGATGGTTGAGTTCGTGGTGATGAGGTGAGTGAGAAGGTCCATGGCTCAGTAGTCGTCTGCGAGGTTGGCCTCGGAGTGAGTTGTAGCTTGGGCAGAGAAGCTCTAGATGGGTCTGCACTTTATTTGAAGCCACTCCATTCTTATATATTAAATCACATTTCTCGGTAGCATATCTCTGGCTGTGTGTGAAATAGAAATGGAGTCTTTTCAATGCCACTACAGGCGTGCTGACTCATCAATGCTAGCACCAAAAGGGCCGAATCAGTATTTCCCTCTTCGACGGCCAACGGCGACATCAACTTCCTGACTCGAAGACTATGTTCCTACTGAGCTGATACAAGATACCACGATGTCGACCCAATTGCTGCCGCTGGAGCTCATCGACAAGTGTGTTGGCTCACCCATCCGCGTGATCATGAAGGGCGACAAAGGTAGTCTTGTCTGGCTCCGTAAAACAACTTGCATATGCTGATATGTGGGCAGAATTCAGCGGCACTCTTCTAGGATTTGATGACTTTGTCAGTATGTGCAGCACCTTGAGCTCGATTATCCAGCTTTGCTAATACATTTCAGATATGGTTCTTGAGGACGTGATCGAGTAGTATGCTACCCATCCCACATGCCCAATGCATGATCCTAACAGGTCACCAGCGACTACACTGGTACACAAACTAAGCTACCGAAGATCCTGCTCAACGGTAACAATATCTGCATGGTAGGTCTCTGAGTACGCAAGGCAGCTTCGCAGAGTCTGACGATGCGCAGCTCATTCCAGGTGGCATGCCTGAAGGCGAAGAGGCTTAAAGTGATTTTCAAGAGCCACTATGCACGATACCGGTGGGGTCAGGAGTGCAAAGCCTGTAAACCAGATGCAGGGACCTTTCACTCCTCCGTGATCCAGAACCTTTGACGACCCCCGGCCACTGAGCCATCGAGTTGCATGAGAAGGGCATCTGACTTGACGGCTACTCTCAGAACTTTCTGGAAATTTCAGCAGCATGACTGTGAAATCCTGAAATGCTGGAGCACAAGGAAGCGTCGAGGGTATTGGAAAGCAGAGGAAAATGATCATGAGCCTATATTATGCAGGATGAACACATGGCCAATCTCGAACTCCTGCTGATGCTGAATCTAGTACGATGGGAACTCTTTCAGTAGGTTACCGTAACGCTCTTGCCCCTCCAAACCTCTTTGACGGCTGGAGCATCCACTAACCTCTCAAAAATCCACTTCCCGACATCAGCTCTCTGGATCGTATAACCAATCGCAGGCTTCTCATCAATCCCCTCCCTTACCTTCTCCAAACCCATACCAGGACCATCCATTAGCAGCGAAGCCTTCACATTAACATAAGTCTCAAGCACCTGCTGTCCATGCGGCAGCAGCATGTGGTCCGCGAGGCGCTCCTCCATGACTTTCTTATCCTCATGAGGATCCTGAAGCGCCGACATGTAGAATGGCACAAAGAGAAGCGGGACATCTCTCGGCTTGGGTTTGGGTGAAATTCCCGTGGTGCTGACGGTGAAGAGTGAAGGCCTAATGCTCGACTTGAGTCGTCTCAGTGCCTCTAAGATCGTACTGATGGCGTCTTGGCAGACCGTCCTATCCGTCAAGACAACGGGCCGCCGAAGAGACCACTGGAGCGCTGGTGTGCCACCTGCAGTCAAGTCAGTCTCAAGTCAACTCTACGAATACTTCCACAGCGCTCACCAATGCCACTAACAACCATATCGACAACCCTGCCGGTGCCGTCGCCAAGCGAAAGCGTCTGCTTCACGGCCTCCACATCCTTGACATTGCCTTCGATAACAGTCAAGTGCTTTTCGATCGTCTCAGTCGAGACGCCTTTTTCGTTGGTGGCGGCTATGAGCTTCGACGGCGTTCGCGCCAGAGCACGGCAGTCATAGCCGGCGTTCAGCGAGTGAGCAAGAGCGTGCCCGGCACAGCCGCCAGTCGCACCGAAGAATGCTATTGCGCGAGACATTTGTAGCGATAAGGGCGAAGGTGGATCTGGAGAGAATGCTGACGGGCCCGCTGAGATGAAACTAGATCGTGCAAGAAGGCTCTCGACGGACGAGTATGTCGGCTCGGTTGGAATGCGATGGTTGAGTGATGGTGCGGGCGTATTGTTACAGCCCAGACTGGATATTGTGCTTGTCTTGATGATTGATCAGGAAGAAGCAACATACTTATACCTTGCAGCGTGGACGTGCACTACCAACTAAGACTACCGAACCCATAGACAAGAATGCGGGCAGACCTCTTCTCGGGGGAACTATGGACCAGACCTGCAAATGCGAGCGTGGCCGTCTCTGCTAGGCTCGCCGTTGCACAGGTGCTGGACAGAGGAGTCAGGGTCACGGAGCCACAGCTGAATGCGAATGCGAGAGTCGGGTTTGGCAAAAGCGGGCCGATTTTCGGGTATCGAGGTAGGGGCAAGACGCGCAGGCGGCACGAAATGCACCACGTTTGCGAAATGAACTTTAAGAAGCAGAATTTGGTTGGAACGATCGAGAGATGGCTGGAATTCGCATGCGGAAAACCACAGGCCTTTGTCACCCGAGCCTAGCAGATCAAGCCAAACACATTGCACATGCCCACTCTCCCACCACAACTACTACACCTACTGTTTCTTCTTCCCCAACGTCGCATGATTCCCATGATTCGCACTATGCCCCTCCGCCTTCGCCTTCCTCTTCTCGTCCCTCGCCTGATCCATCGCCTCAATCTCCTCCGCCTCCTTCCTCTGCGCATACCACTGCCCCGCCTGCAGGACCAAAATGCCCACCAACACCAGCGCCAAGATCGTGTTACTCGCCGCAAGCACCCTCAAACTATCCTCCCTCCCGATGAAGTCATCCTTGTCCACACCCTCCGGCACGTCTTCACCGCCGTAGTAAGCGCCCGCCGTGACGGTCCGGAGCCCCTTGACGATGTTCGCGATGTAGACCGTGATGCCGCACATGTAGAGGACGAGACTGGCGCCGTCGAAAAGCATGTTGGCCTCGCTGGGCTTGTACAGCTTGAGCACGAAGCCCAGCAAGCCTGTGCCGATGACGATGTGCAGAATCCTGCTGATCAGGGGCGGGCTCGCGTGGAGGAATTTGAGATGGTTCTCTTGCAGGTCGAAGTATTGGTCTCGCGGGTTGATCGAAGGGTCGGTTGCTGTGGGAGTGGTCCAGAGGACATGGTAGTCGTATGGGAAGAGGGCGAAGAGGATCCCGAGGAAGAAGCATGTCGCTGCGCCGTGTGGTCAGCATCTAGTGAGGAGCAGAGACTGCGCGCGTAGACCTACGTCCCACTATGAGGAAGGTCGCAAAGGGTGCTGTGCCTCTGGCCGGCATCTTGCGTGGACCGCAGCGAATCTGGCTGTTGTCGCTGTATCAGAGTCGCAAAGGCTGCGAGGCGCGCAGAAGCAGATGCGCGTGTTGTCCCAGCAATCTCTTTGGGTTTCACAGAGAAGTGTACGTGTTTGCGATAAAACAGTGGAGCTGAGAGACAACTTCGGCGGGGCACTCGCATTGAGCCGATGGGATCAAAGGATCCGAGACATTGGCAACGAATCAATGAGTCCAATGAGATGATTCGAAGGTAAGGTTGCAGATGCATTTGCATACTCATTTGACAGCTATAGTACAAGAATCACCAACATATGGAAAGCAATGCCCTATATCAGTCATAGGCGGATATCAACGAAGGTTTTGTTTCGCACTTCATCCCATTCCCAATAACACATTCAAAAGACCAACCCCTGATCCGAGCTCCACGCTACGCTGTGCATCAATTCATCGCTAGTAGTACAGGAAGGCTGAGACCAATTGACTCCACGATATGATTTTCGTGTGCATGTCTTTCGCGGCACCTCCGTCCATGCTGAATGCGCAACTCGTTGCCATTCCAAAATTTCTGGCCTTGTATCACCTAGCAGCGGCTCAATCAGGCCCCAGCACACGGCCTGGCGCAACATGTTTCTGCCCCAGCGGCAAGCGCTCTTGGGCATAGTGTATGCCCTGCACGCTCGCGCCCCTCTCTTCCCTGCTGTGCCGGCCAGAAGGGGCCCTCGCGAGTCAATAAGGCCGATTCATATCACTGCTGTAGCTGTTCTGCTGAGATACCTGCCCCTTAAGCGAGATGACTTCTTCTTGCAGTCTGCTAATGCGCAGCTCATACTCGTCCTGCATTCTGCCGAAGCGTTGTTCCAGCGCCCGGACATAAGCCCAAATATCTCCGGCTTCCTGTCCCATTATATCTCTGGTACTGCTCCCAGAGGACTGGCCGTGACTCGACAAGCTACCCGATTGTGACCCTGCGCCCGGCGGTAGCTGCTGGTGATGCAGCATACTTGGTCCATGACCACCACCGGTCATAGAGGAAGGTTGAAAGCCGGGCCGTCCCTGTGGCTGACCAGCAGGCAGCGGTGGCAGTACAGGGGCGCCTGAGTGTTGTGGCGCTTGCTGATTTCCGGCAGGAGGGTAAGGTGGCGTGCCGCGACCACTGCCCCGTCCAAAGTGCTGTTGCTGAAATTGCGTTGTCAAGCTTGGCGATCTATTTCGGTTCTGTCCATGCATTGCCGCGTCGACACTGAGACGATGCTGATCAGATGGCTGCCCAGGCGAGAGCGGTTTCGGCGACTCGACCACCATGCCTTGCTGACCAAAGACGTTATTGTTGCTCGGTGGGTACGGTGGCGGCGGGTAGGACGCGGCCGCTGGACTTGGGTGACCAGACATCTCGCGCGGAGACGTGACGCTGTTGGGTCCAGGATGGATGACTTGTGGCGGGCCCATACTGCTCATACTGGAACCGTGGGGTCTGCCTCCTTGGATGGGCCCTAATGGTGGATATGTGCTTGACTGCTGTCGGTAGACTTGCCTGTGTGGATCTGATTGTGTTTCATGATGCGCACGTTTCCGGCTTGGCTCACTCACGCGCCGACCCTGTGAGTCCGGGCCACCGCCGCCGCCGCCGTCGTCGTCACCGTACTCGACACCGTCCATCTCATCAGGACCGGCGCCATCTCCGAAATCATCGTCACCTCCGAAACTTGAGCGCCGGCCAGCACAGCCACCGGGCCCCTTGTTGTGCCGGGCCAACGCATCGCCACGTGCAAATCGTCGACCACATTTATCGCAAGTATGCGGCCGCTCGCCCGTATGAAGCTTGGTGTGCCTCTTCAAGTCATGCAGTCGCCTGAAGCGTGCCTGGCAGGTCTGGCACACATACGGCTTTTCTTGGCTGTGCGTTAGCAGATGGCTCTTCAAATTATGATGGCGTGTGAAATCTGTTGAGCAGTATGGGCATTTGTGTCGCTTGTTAGAGGCTGGTGACTTGGGACTGCTGTTCTGCACGCCTGGGTAACTCATGCCTCGTGCTCGAGCTTCTTCTGAATTGTCCTGAACTTGTGGCGGTGGACCCGGATATGAAAATGCTTTGTGGCCATCATCATCGCCACTCGCCACAGTCAGGTGACTCGAATAACTGCCACCTTCTGTCATCTGCGCGGGTTCGGCAACGAATGGAGCACCTGATGCACCAGCGTCATTGTTCGCTGTCGCAGTCATTCCGGTTGTCTGGTTGGTACTTTCTAAAGTACCAAAACTTGCCAGACTGACAGGGCTAACTTGTAGCGACTCACCAGAAGTCACGGCATTGTCAGGGATATTAATTTTCTCGGCCGCTTTCCGCATCGGCTCAGAGAGCTTATCTGGGGCTGGCGCGTCCGAAGGCTTGCTCATGCCACCGTTGCCCATCAGCGACTGCATTGCTGCCACGGCTGGGTTTGGGCTCGTTTGCCGATTGCTTGCATCTTCCGCGGCTTTCTGCTGTTTGCGCTTCTTCAATTCTGCCATGGCGGCCACGCCCGTGAGAGGCACGGGCGTCGTTCGCAGCGAGTATGCGCGCTTATCCGATCGAGGCGAGATGTCTGCGATGGATTTCTGCGGTGGTTGTGGTTGTAGTAGATTCGAGTTCGCCAGGCCGGCGTTCTTATTGCTCGCGATTGCGCCGCTCGCGAGCGAAGTCGGAGTGCGAGGAGTCTCTAACGATGGGAAGGGTTCGGCGCCGGGCGTGGTTGCGCGCTGTATGGCAGCCATTAGGCCAGCATATCAATCGAACTGCCTTGTGAATAGAGAATGTATTGCGGTATCCTACGTCGGTCCATCAGCACCACCTTACGCGACCAAGGCGCCCCACTAGCCCACAGCGGGCAAGACTGTCAACACCTACCGTATGTTTCTCCCAAGTCCCGCAGTTGACGCCTCATATGTGTTCCCGCGCGATGTCCCGTCACACATAACCTCCTTCTCTTGATCCTTTCCGTCCGGTCGTCGGAGTCGCCCTCGACTCGCAGATTGAGCTTGGCCGTGCGGGCGCAAACTGCCTGGGAGATCGCGATCGTGATTACCAAGGTTGCGCGCTCGTACGTCTGCGTTCAGCTCCCGAGTCGCAGGTGTTCAAAGGACTGAGATGCAGCGCGAAGCCGTCAGCGACTAGTTCTGGCGCCAGGCTGTGAACGTATATTGGGAGGCGCTGCGTCGGCTTTCGGCTGATCTCGTTGAGGCGCAGCGAACAACACAACCAGCACAAAGCCCTACTAGGAGACGGACCGGTGAATGAGGTGAGGTTGTATTATCGCGTCTACAGCGCTCAGTCTCAGTCTCGTCTCGGTCGACGAGATGCCGGCGAGGCGCAAGCCGCACAGTGGGTTCGTTCGAAAGGTAAAGTTCCAACCCAAAAGTCGAAGCAGGTGGCTGAGGGCTAGAACTAAAAATGCCAATGACGTACGCAACGGCGGCAACCACCACGACGAACCTGCACTGCCATTCCACTAGGAGGTACTCCTCGCAGCCACTGCAGGCGACATGAACCCTTGGCTGATCGACTGCGACACTCGCGAAATGGCGAATGGTGGGCGAGCCGCTAGCTGCGATTGGGAGTCGTCATTATGTAAGACCCCCTTCACTTGCAGGGTTTATTCCAAGAACGATGCGGCTCATCACACTCAAGCGCAATAATCACCGATCTGGGTGGCACTCTTCCTGCTCAGCAGCTAGCACTCTAGGAGGTACTAGCAACCTGGAAGTACACACTCGTCCCGACACCCTATCTTGGAGTCGCGTGAAGAGCAAATCTGGACTGGCGCCTACTTTACCTGCATTGACCAAAAACTACCAGACCCGTCAGCCGTTTCAGCAATACTCCGGGTCTGTGGCGCTCGCTGGAGCTCCCGGCAAGGTCCGCACAGGTCATTCATCATTCCGTGGCTTCAGCTCCAACCATAGCTGATATAATAGAGTGCGATGGTCTATGTCACTATGCAACTACAGATATCGATGTCCTTGTTGCTTGGCTGCGACCTACAAGGCATGGTCCACTACGGCGCCGGCGACCAGCTCCGTCCACCTCTCAGCAGCCCTCAGCCTCTCTCCACTACACTCAACCAAGTTCCAACCAAGTTGCAGACTATTATAGACTGGACGCGTGATCATGATTACTATTTCTTCGGACTTGGAAGGGATTCCTCTAGGCAGGCCTGTGGAACGATAGCCGAAAACTCAATCTATGAATGATCAGGAATCGCTACGCACCGCCAACTCCACCAGGTCAGCCACATCCTTGTCGTCGAGCAGGTCAATGATGTTTCTTGCTGCAGCTGATGTGCTCTGCACGAGCGCTGTCGGTTCTCCCGAACGGCTGTGCATGGAAGTGCTGCGAACGTCTGCCTAGGTTCTATTATTGACTAGCCAGTCACTCCTTCGTCATCAAGACCAAGTTCGTTAAGCCAGATTCCTACACTATCAGCAGGCTACCACTATAGCTCATGACAGTGCGGTCGACTAGTATGTCGCGAAGGTGTGCCGGGACTCAACGTGACCCAAACAATAATACCCACGAACACGGAGACAGGCCGCGATCCATGACATGTTCGTATTTCTCTTCGGTACAAGCGGGCTCCTGCACGGCACGGGGCCTGCTAGCTGCCGCGGAAGTTCTAGAAGAAGTGTCGGCCTGTACATCATACCACCACTGGCTCAACCTAGGTATAGGCCGAATGCCGTCGTGCGTTACCAATTGCAAAGCCGCACACTCGGTCTGTCTCCTTGATCCGCTTTCCATAGAACGAATCCACGTGATCAACACAGATCGTAAACTTCTGGACACCTTCAGAGGGGCATTGACGAGTCGAACGCCGAGCAACAGGAGTCAACGAGGCAACTGCCCGTTGACGGCCTGATCAACAGGAACGAATACTGTGCCACCTTTAGAGATTGCCAAAAGTCCACCAACGATCAAATTTTCTCCTTGACAGAGGCCCTGAAGCGCTGACTCACCTCGACTATCGACCGAGCGCAATCTCTATTGCTTATGAGTCGCCCGGTGCCAACAACAGCCAAGCGAGAAATATGTGGCTCTCACGAAGTCTGACCGAACGTCTCGCCTGCACGCGAATCATATATGCAACGCTTGTGTCACAGCCGGCTATAACCCATGATAGACATACACAATCGAGCTCCTTCATCAAGTTATCATCTACGCAATCCGCGTCTACATGGACTTCGTCTCATGGAGCGGCAAGTCCAGAACACTCCTGCCAACACTAAATTCAAAGCTTCCCGAAGGAATGATCCAGGCCTGCCTCCCCACGTCCCACGTGCTTACATCCTTCGTCCTGAGACCAAAAGTCACGGTCTCTGTTGCACCTGGCTGGATCATGATCTTTTGGAATCCTCTCAAAACTCGGGTGGCAGGCGAAGACGAGCCGTTGTTCGATGTCCACGTCGTCGGAATGCGGATGTAAAGCTGTGCGACCTCTGACGCTGCAACAGCGCCTTTATTCGTGATGTCTGCCTTGATTGTGCCGACACTTTCAAATAGACTTTGGAGGCCACCGGCTCCGATGATATCGGTGTGGTCGACATTGAGGTCTGTTGTTCCGTCCGTGTAGACCGGCACCTTCATGTCACTGGATGACGCGGTGAAGTTGACATCAATCTGGAGATTGGCGTAGTCAAATGTCGTGTACGTTAGACCGTACCCGAACTCATATCTCGGCTTGATATCGCGGGCCAAGAAGCCGCGGTAATCTACGTGCATGCCCTCGTCGAAGTCACACTGCGGGTCCTTCGAAGAGCCAGCTTGGCAAGGGCTGAGGAGATCGCCATAATCTGAAGCCGCCTTGGCGACAGTGTACGGGAGACGACCTGAAGGACTAACATCGCCGTATAAGATCGAAACTACGGCACGGCCGGCATCTTGGCCAGGTAGATGAGCGAAGATGACAGCAGTGACATTTGTGTTCTCGATCCAAGAGTCCACAAGACGGATGCCAGCATTGTGGATCACGACGATAGTGTTGTTGCATTTCGCAGCTACGTTATTGACGAGCTTGTCGCTGTCTGGGTCTGCAAGGCCGGGCCTGTCCCAGACTTCCGACGCGTAGTCGTTGATGAACACCAGACAAGCTTCTGAG
Organism: Teratosphaeria destructans; assembly: GCA_010367425.1. NCBI lineage: Eukaryota > Fungi > Ascomycota > Dothideomycetes > Mycosphaerellales > Teratosphaeriaceae > Teratosphaeria > Teratosphaeria destructans. The sequence goes on along the minus strand of WBMN01000035.1, from coordinate 148,845 downwards.
CTCGGGACGACCGACGGATTGGTGGAAGTGAAGTCGAAGAAGATCGACGCATCATCCTGGTAGGCTCGTTGAGCGATCGCGTCATAAGGGCTGCTGATGTATGCGGGCACATTTGACCCAGAACCACCCCCAACAATGAGGGTACCGTTCTGAACCTGAGGCGGTCTCTCCACTGGCGAGTTTTCTCCTATGTCGTGCAATTGGGTTGGCCCGAGGTATATGGCTGTCCAACTCTGTTGAAAAGCCTTGGGGAATTCTCCGCCGGGATTAAACACTGGCTGGCTGATGGCATCATAGCCGAAGATCGAGATTGCCTTGGGCTTTTTGAGAGGGAGTGCATTATTCGCGTTCTTCACGAGGACATGGCCTTCTATAGCTTGTTGCAGAATCGACGACTTTGACGCGGGATCTTTGACATCGGTATAATTGTGCTGCAAGAGCAGATTTGGTGCCATGCCCGAGCCCAGAGGCAGAGCATGGTCTTGACCAAAATAATAGTACGTCGCCAGGATCCGAGTGGCCATATCCGTGAGCCGCGTTTTGTTCAGCGCACCGCTATTGACCGCCTGCTCGAGTTGTCGCTGATTCCAGTAGCCCGATTGTGGCATGGCCATGTCCAAGCCTGCATCTGCGGATGGGATTGAGCTATGCTGGCCGTCCCAGTCTGAGACCACGAAACCTTGAAAGTTCAGTTCGCCCTTCAGCAAGCCATTGATGGCCTTGCTGTTCTCGCAAGCATATGTGCCCTGCAATCCGACATCAGCATATTGAGGGGCGACGCGCGGGAGTTGCTACTTACGTTGATTCTGTTGTAGCTGCACATGACGCTGCCAGCTCCAGCATATATCAGATCTTGAAATGGCCACAAATACAGCTCGTGCATCGTCTGGTCGTCCAAATTGGCGCTCGTGCTCAAGATCATACCGCCATGGCTCACGATCGGATTGCGATTGGTCTCCTGCTCGTTCGCTATAAAATGCTTCACGCTTGCAATAACACTTTCCTGAAGACCTACAAAGCGACGAATACAAGGTCAGTCAATGTCTCACAAGACACTGATCCCATTGACCAGCCAGCTAAATTCTCAGTGATCCTTTTGACCGGGTCTACGGCCGAAATGGGCCGTACAGGACCACCGAGACACCCGCCTCCCTCACGCTTCAGTCGACTGCTCCAACCAGGGATCGTCAAGCAGCTTACTGAGCGATGACACTGATTTCAAAGACGTCTAGCGGCACATTTGCCGATGGAGAGCCCAACACAAAGGGGTCGTAAGGTAATGAATCATTTGCTTACCAATTACACTCTGTGCCCCAAGTAGAGCGGCCAAGTATGGATCAGCAGCGAAGCCTTCCCAGTTCCTTCCACCTTCGGCAACTCGCCCCAACGGTCCAACAACAGGGCCAAGAGCGACGTTGATGCCTTTGCCCCTGAATTCGCGACCCATGAATTGGGCACGCTCGTAAGCGAGCGTGACATTCCAAGAAGCTCCAATGTGAATTCCAGAGGCATAAGCGTTGACGCCGTCGGTGTTCCTCACTCCATTACCCGCGTCGTGTAGACACATGCCAGGGTAGCCGATAGACACGGCGCCACCAGACACGCCAACACACCCAGTGCTCGTGTCAGTGACGCCAACGCCAAGAGTCACATTGTTCATCTCCTCCAAGCTCATCTTTGATACTTGAGATTGGGCGGTTTTGTAAGCAGCACTCCAATTTCCAGCGCCATATCCTTGTGGTGATGGATAGACAGTGGGACTTGTGGAATCCGCACGAGCACGGTGCCTTTTAGGTGTAAGAGCCAGTAGCCCGAGGAGACCAAAGAGAGAGGTTATCGTCATGGCAATTGCAGTGGCGATGACCTTGTGATTCTTGCACCAGTTGATGGCCTCCGACCTTCGAGATCCCCGTTTGCGCAAAGCCGCGTCTTCATGAGCCTGAGCGACTGGTCCGTCTTTGTTGTCCATGAAATACAGCGTCCGATCGCGTGGCTCACGGCGGAAGTCGCGTATCTGAGGCTGTCGGCCGAATAGGGAGGCTCATCTGTTCAGTCCGCGCCTGCACAGATGTCGGCTGGAGCAGGAGGGCAACATGAAGATGCGACCTGTGTACTAGAAAAGGCCCGACATTACCTTAGTAAGCACCTGTTGGTCCTTCGGAGGTACATGGAATAATGTGAGGGCTTGTTTGTGTTTAATTAGGAGGAAGCAGGCCACTGTGAGTCTCTGACTCCAGGTTGACTTGTACTTTCCTCTCTTGGCAGAGGCCACATTCCCGGGGCAACCGCAGCCTTCTATGCGGTTGAGAATCTTGAGATACGGAGGTAATTTTAGAAAGTTACCTCGCAACTCGACCAATCCATGTCCAAAAGGCATCGCGACCATTTCGTGGACGAGAGAACCTGAAAGACCCCAACGTACAAAATAATGTACAGAAGATGGGTTATTTGCGACTTGCGACAATCTCCGGCGCGATACCATTATGGGTCTTCCAATACCTTAACGCAGTCATCATCATTATTGCCGTCCAGCGAATGGACTATAGCTGCTGAGTAGTCCTCCTCCTCATCCGTTCATCTCATCCGGCCGTCTGGGTCGCAGCGACAGAATAATGGTGGGCATCTTGCTACCGCATCGCTAGCAGGATCCGCATCGCAAAGACATTTCGCCATCCGTCAGCGCGCACCCCTAGGAGGTCCTCCTCTACCATGATTCTGGAAGGGAAGACAGATCCCGCTGGTCGCGAGCACCCTTTTGCGATGATGCATTTGCGGACTCATCGAATCCGCATCGTCTGCCGTGTTCTCGGCGGTGAAGCCGAATGCAGTGGTGTCGAAGACAGATTTAAATCGAACATAGCTAGGTAGATGTCATTTCCGCTTCGAACGGGCTGACGGGTCATGAAAGACTGGTCCAGTGTAGCGGCAAAGGGGGGCTTGCATGAATATCATGCTGGAGATCAATAAGCATTAGGACCAGACCACTCCTGAAGCCCATCTTTGTAACATTTCGTTGCGCGTCGAGAGGCTGGTGCTATCGACCAAACGCGTGCAGCATGGCAGACAGTGTAACAATACGCCATAGACCCAGGAATGTGTTGCAGGTTGCAATCCACCCGGACGGAGCGCACCCGCCCTCCTTCCATCATGCGGACGCGCTTTAGCACAAAGTCTACCGGCCGACCTTCCTTTGTCCTCGACCAGCACGCCGAATCAGCCTCTTCGCCTGAGACATGTGGCTGCTGAGCCTTCCACTACTATCACTCTACACAGATCATATTGCTCTGCTACCGGAGGGGAGCACTCGGAGGAGCTTCTTCTGTGTTCTGATTCGCAACAAGCTGATACGCGGTTGGCGATCCTCGCTTCCTTCAGAACAAAGGGAATCTTCTATGCCTCGAGCTAGGCAGGCACGAGGTGACTACAGACGGATGTTTGACCAGATCCTGAGCTGGAGCTGGCAGCGAACCGTTTGCATCTGCAGTCGTGTGTGGTCTACAATGTGTACAGTGGAAGGTATAAGTATTGAGCGTCCTCTCCACGACACGAAGAAGACAAATAGACTCAGCACGATAACAACACAAATAACACCATGAAATCCGCACTTGCAGTCCTCAGTCTAGCCGCCGTGGTCTCAGCCCAAGCAACGGTCTACCTGATCCGCCACGGCGAGGTATCGCTGCCCTCCTGTCCCACCACTCCCATACAACCCATTTGACCAATCACGCCCAGAAACCCGCCTCGGGCAACGGCGTCTCCGCCCAAGGCGAGCAGCGCGCCCAATGCCTGCGCAACGTCTTCGGTGCCAGCTCCCAATATGATATCGGATATATCATGGCCGAAACACCTAAAAGCGACGGCAGCCGCCAGCGGCCCTACGATACCGTCGAGCCGCTCGCGCAGGACTTGGGATTGACGATCGATACGTCGTGCGGTCGTGATGACTCTGACTGTGTGGCCAACGTGGTCGACAATTACAGCGGAAGCGGGACCATTTTGATCTGCTGGGAGCACGATGCCCTAACAGATATCGTGGAGGCCTTGGGAGATGGTGATGCGCCAACGTACCCGGATGATGCGTAAGTATATTTTCGTTGAGGTGTGGTGAGAGCAGGAAATTGATGAGATTTCAGCTACAACATCATCTGGACAGATCCTTATGAGTACAGCTCGATTGTCTCCATGACATCGGAGGACTGCCCTGGCTTGGATAACTAGAGACGCTTTCGATCGGCAGCTGCGACCAACGCCGTTGTTCTGAACCGGAGCGAGAAGCATATGCTCGAATCTGGTTCATCTCACAGGTCATAAATCATACCTGATACTGTACAGTCCTACTATACAACGCTCCTGTTATCTTCGCCAAAATCGCGCCTCATCACTCGCTCGGCTGTTGTCGTTGACTAGAAAGGAAGTATGCACCATAATCGCATTAGGATCATACTCGGGCTGTCCTGACCTGCTGTGTCCGCGACTGATTTCCGCACTGTAATCTTCTGGCTCCGGTCTCAACACCGGCGCAATATGGCTCCGAGTGTGACTCGGTCGCCGAGGGCTGCTGCTGCAGCTGAACTTCCGCCGCAGAGACTGCAGCGAGTTTCCTCGGGACCGAGATGGAGGCGTTCGCGACATGCTCGTATTGCTGGTATGTCTTTGCTGAGTGCCGCTCATTGGTGCTGTTATGGGCCTAGCAGCCGTGGGCAGGGGCGCCACGGTCGAAACTGTGGTGGCTAACGTCTTTTGCGACTCGGCTGCGCTCTCTGCGCCGCCGCTGTTGCGGTGTTGCACGAGCTCGATATCGCCTTCGTCGATAGTGTCGCCGACACTAGTAATGTGGTATTTGCTGAATTTTGTTCTTGAGTTCCCTGACATCTTTTGCACGCTGGGCTTCTCGGATGTTCGGGGCGAAGCTTCGTGTCGCGCTATGTCCTTCGGTGTCGTAAAGAGCATTTTGATGGCTAGTGCTAATGTCAGCAGCAGCCGGGGAAGCAAGCGTTCGAGACATCAACTTACTAGGCACGCAGGCGCACACGATCCCCAGATCTAATTCTATGAACCCCCAGATCCCCACCTGCAGAGCGGCATGCCATGGCGAGCCTCGAGCATGGACTAAGTCCAACAGCGACTTCATTCGAAAGCAGCCCGCGATGACCGGAATGCAACCGACACCAAACAAGCAGACCACGCCGATACGTTTCTGCAAAGGCGCTTCCAGCTTCCAGAAGGTCCACATTGGGAGGACAAGCACGAGAACATCGGAGAAGATGTGGAAGCCGTTGAACGAGAGCCACCAGCTGTAGACTTCGATGCAGTGACCGGCAACCCAAGGCTTCCAGCTCTTTTCCAGTGGTATGCATTGCACGCACCTGGTAGACGGTAAGCACGTATATTAGTATTTTATGGTTGAATCAGCATACTCACCACACGACAACTGTACTGATGAACTGCACAGAAATCAGAGCAATGGCAGACCATGCGCCCCACCAGAGGAAGTTGCGCACGCTGCGAGATATCCGCAAGTAGAGGAATAAAATCGATAACTTGACGGTGAAGATGGCCGCATTACTTGTGATTTGATCCACGACTGCCAGCTTCAGCAAGCGTTTCAGCCAGGCGACAGTGATGGCTGGAGGATCCAGGAGCTCAACATCCATCGTAGTACTTATCGTGAAGGCAATCGTGCACAAAAAGGCCACTGCCATTGTCCAGTCGTCCGCGCCGATCGGCCGTCGTCTTACCCAAATTGTGAAGTATCTGAGGGCCACGGCCAGCGCTGGGAAGTGAATCAGCAGGGATTCTGTCGTGCACGTCGCAGTGTGGTACGTACTCGCCAGGAAGGTAAAAATCACAATGATGGCGATCAAGCCAGCACGTTCCGCATCAGTGAGGTTCATTTTCGAGGTCGCAGAGGCAGCCGCAATGCCTCCATGACCGTTGGGCAAACTGCCCCGGCGGTCTATCATCATGGTCGCCAAGTGCTGGTTCTTCGTGGTTGGTGCGAACTCCCGTTCGCAATGCCCGCATAGGTTTACAAAGAGCTTTTGGGCATGAGGAGTTGGTCTGTCAGCTTAGGTCACAGATGTGTCCACCGGTTGTGGTCATTATTGCAGCCCAGGGGGCAAAGGGTGGCCCTAAAAGAACCTACTCGGCATCCGGCTCGTGAAGTGATGTTTCAAAGTCGTAGAGCGCCATGACGGTTCACGTCCCGAATGAAGCATCCTGAACCTCAGAGATTTCTTGACGTAGCACGCACCGCATGAATGTAGCCATGTTCGTATTCGGGCTCGTGAGAGAGTACAACCTCGGCGTTACAGACGTCCACGGAAGCTTACGCATAATGAGCCTCCAATCACGCGGGGCGGATTGTACAGAGTTCACCCGCTGGAGAGCGTGCGAGTCAGTCAGCGCCCGTATTCCATGCAACTGGGCCCTCGAGCTCGAGCGTGGATCCATGGTGCACAGGTTGCGTTGAGTCCCTATCTACGCTTTGACACACCATCGCACTATTTTGCACGACCAAGATGCACTCTGGATTCAATCGTAGTGATGCATGTGTAGGAGGTTGTTTTTTTCTTTACTCGTGGTCTGGGACAAGATCAACAAGTCAATCTGACCTTGGAGGGGGTATGACATGACTCGATACCTCATAGTGCAACTGCCAACAGATGAGTCGCACACACGGACCCCATTTGTTTTGGCAGCCTCTTCACAACATACACACCGCCTCGAAGTCGCGCGCTCTTAAGTCGACAGTTGCGATTGAGGGCACCTTGCCATGTACGCCATGGCCACCTCGCTTTGACTTTCTTTCAACTCGATGGCCTGGAATCAGGTGGTCGGTGTAATCAGAACTGCGCTGTTCTGCGCAAAACCTGAGCAAAACTTGGAACCGCGTCAATCAGTGACAAGCCTGGTATCGTGGGTGGGAACCAATCATTGCATAAAACCGGATAGCACTGTTGAAAACTGCGACTAAATCGCCAGTCCCCATCAGCAATCGATAGGTCATCATTCAGTGATCGGAACATTCGTCGCTATTGATGTGTGGGATCTCGTGGCAAGATCCTGGCGAATCTTCGCCGAGTCCCTCGATCGGCTGAACGCACTGTGAGGTGTGTGCTGCTGTTGACCGGTCGGTAGGATTAGTCGATTGTGAGGACACGAAGCCTGAACGATCGAATGGGTGACTCGATGTTGGACGTTTAATATAGGTCATTCTGCCATCGCCATCCTATAAGTAGCCTAGAAATCAACATCAGTTGCATCAAGCGACGAGCCCTTTGACCGGCCTATCGACATTCACCAGCCTCCAACCACCCTGTCGCAATCTCCTCCCCAAATGCATTCACCACATGCCCGTACATCGCTTGCCACCTCCTCAAACTCCTCTGTAACGCCGTCGAACCCAAGCGTGCACTTCCTCAGCAGCTCCAACACATAACTCCGCTCACCATCCAGCTCTTTGTTCTCTGCTTCTTTCTCCTCGCGATCCTTCTTCGCCGCTCAGCCATAGCACCTTACTTCGCGCTTTGCTTCACAGCTTGGTGAAAGCCTAGGACTTCTTCTCGAGCTCCTCGTGGCAATCTCTGAGAATTGCACGGCGCGTCTGAGCGTCACTGATCCGCCAAGGCAGTCGCTGAGACACTTGTGGCGTCTTGAAGTCGGTCAAGGCTTGACATTATGGTGCTGGCAGTTACGGTACGGTAGTGTTGTGAGTGGTTACTTTGCCAGATTTGATGTGATTTTTGTCCGGTTATGAAGCGACGTGGGAAGTCTTGTTTATCGTCGGCGCTTTCTGATCAGTAGCGAAGTACGTCTTGATTGAGGTGGTCTTTGTCCTTCTCGTGTTTGCTATTGACTGACGCGTGACTCAGTGAACACCATCAATCAGAATGCAGTGGGTGCTCGACATCTGACTCCCTGCGCCACGCCCGGTGTGCATGCAGCAGCACTTCGATGAAGATGCAATTGTGCATCCACGTGAAGCACTCGAGGAAGGAGAGCCGCGGCGTGAGCACGCTCTTCGATTGTTGCTGCCTCGTACGTCTGCGTGTTTGCGATACCCATAAGCACCTCTTGCTCAGCCACAGAAGCCTGCATATTGGGCGCGACTCTACGACGTCGGAGCCCTTTGATTCACCCAAGCATGCATCATCTCACTCTTGAAAATATCATTCTCGCCAGCTCCTGCTCCCTTCCCCTTGGTCTTCCCACTCGGATACTTCTTCCATCCCCTACCATGCCCTCGCAACTTCCACAACGTAATCATATCTGGCATGGCCTCCATCGCCTTCTGTCGCAACTGCAAGCGGGTCTTCAATGTCCTTTCCCAATAATGACCCTTCACTCTCTGGCCTTCACCGGTGCCCTTGACGCGAAGACCATGTTCAATACGTCGCTGTGCCTTGACTTCAGGATGCTTGGGCGAGGTTGGCATGAGGGAAAGGACGCCATGGGCCTGGGCGAGCTTGAAGAGATCGGCTTGGCGCCGCAGAGAGTAGTGTGGGCCATGCCAGATTCCTGTAAAGGGGTTCTTGAATGGTAGGAACGGATTTTTCTTCCAGCTTGCATTCGTAGTCATTGGCTCAACCGGTACTGATGTCGAGGTTGCAGCATTTGGATCTGCTGAGGAAGTATTCTCGGCAATTTGGACGGTGGAAGGGGCTACGGTCTGTATTTGGGGCGGGGGGAAGCGCTTGAAGAAGCTGAGCAAGCGTTTGGGTAGCTCGCGGGCAATCTGAACCTCTGCAGCGAGGGCAGCCATGGTGAGAATGTGGACGTTGGTGGTGATGGAGAGAGCGTGCGCACAGTAATCTTGTCTCTGCAATTGCGGAGCTCGGAAGTGATTGATGCCTGAGGCCAGACATAGCTCTCCAGGCGCGCGTCAGCTGCGTGCCTAGCTCTACCGACAGCTCCATCACCAACTGAAAGCACACGACACGACGATTCAGACATTCGAGCTCTGCCCTGGCAACTAGACCGGCTGTTGAGCTTGGTGACGAATTCCTGATACTTCTGATAGAAAACAGCCCAATCGCCCTCCAGCGGCCGCCATGTCGTCGCCATTCAGCATCAGTACGGAAACACCGAGTACAAACACGTCTTTTCAATACTGACATGCGCTTCTAGACGGCGGCGCCTGCGTGGCAATGGTCGGCAAGGACTGCGTTGCCATCGCCTGTGATCTGCGCCTTGGCCTGCAAGCCCTCACCGTCAGCAACAACTTTCCCAAGATCTTCTCCTACGGTCCATCCTGCTTTCTCGGCCTCACCGGTCTAGCTACAGATGTGAGCAGCGTGAGCGAGCTGTTCCGGTACAAGGTCAACATGTACCGACTGAGGGAAGAGAGGGACATTGCCCCGCGGACGTTTGCGAATCTGGTCAGTAGTAGTCTGTACGAGAGGAGATTTGGGCCGTGGTTCATCAGTCCTGTTGTGGCGGGAATCGACGGGAAGACTGGAAAGCCCTTCATATGCGGGTCAGTATATCAAGAACTTGCCCTATCGGTCATGTGTGAAGTGCTAACTACATCATAGCTTTGACTCCATCGGCTGCATAGACTTCGCCAAGGACTTCATCGTCTCCGGCACCGCCTCAGACCAGCTCTTCGGTACCTGCGAAGGTCTGTGGGAGCCCGATCTTGGTCCCGAAGACTTGTTCGAGACCATTTCCCAAGCGTTACTCAACGCCGTCGACCGCGATGCACTGTCTGGTTGGGGCGCGCACGTTTATATTATCGAGAAGGACAAGGTGACGAAGAGGTTACTGAAGGGCAGGCAAGATTAGACGAGAAGAGCAACCAAGCAGCGTCAGATAAGGCCGCAAGTGTACAATATGAGAGGAGCATGGCGAGCTGGAGTTTCGGACGCGATTATTGCTGTCTGTGGACATAGCAGTCGTGAATTGCTGCAGAGGGCTGCGGCTACGGATAGGCATAGCATGTTCATGAAATGACCAAGACGTATACATGCCCTGAGTACTGCCAAGGCGTACTTATGAGGACACTGGCATGCAATGGCATATTGGCGATGCTGATAATGTGATGAGCGTAGCGCATTGTGCGCATACCAGAGGCGGGGCAGGTCGAATGATTCGGCTCATCATATCAAGAATAACCATCTTTTAAGGGTTCGGTAGTCATGTTCAGCTTGGCTTCCTACGGCCAACGCCCTATCGGTTAAAACACTGTTGAGAGCTCTCTGGACCCCGATGTGGCACCAAAGGTCTTGCCTCCGGAACTGCCAGCGAATTCTGCAGGCTGCCGTCAGCCAGCACACTTGCCGAATCATGGGCCGCAAATCACGGCTTGTATGGCTGGCTGTTTCCCACCAACCCAAACCTATTCCCCTGGGTAGGCGTACGTCAACTGCAGTGTCATCGACTGCCATAACGCGGTTCTCACGCGAACCACCGGCGTCGACGTGCTCAGACATGACATGTCCGCTATCGACGTCGCCATGACAATACCGTGCCGACTCAATTCTGGCGGCCGGAGCTATCTCTTCGGGAGCGACCATATGTCAGACGAGCACCGGCGACGCGGCATGGACCGATGCCTACCGGCCCAAGCAGAACACGAAATTAGCAGCAAGGATCATGATTCTCCCTGCGTAGCGGGAGCGATACTACCAGGTAGATTCAATAGCCTAATGCCGTCACCATCTGACGTCTCACGAGGACGTGAGACATGATTTAGATGCGCTGCAGCGGCGCAGTTCTGAAAGCTTTGAGCTCGTGACCGTTTCCAGACGCGGTGTAACATCTCATCTCACCTATAGGTACCTAATCAACCCTCATCTATTCGCTGCAGCGAGTACCACAGCCATGGATGAACGCAACGCACCGATCAGCATAAGGCCGAGGAACGTGAGGTGAGGAGAGACATCACTCCACACATCCCCAGATTCTCAGCGCTCAAACCCCGCGTTTCTTCGAATTGGTAGATGAAGTACGGAGGTACATGTAGCACAAAATCAGCTTGACAGCCGCCATCGATCTGGAGACGAGCCCACCGAGGGCTCAATATGGCTATGGCTGCTGCACATGAGGAGAGCGCGGTTGTGATGGGGCAGGTCCCACAATCTATGTGAGTTTCGACATTGCAATATACATTCAATCTATCGGAGCTGACTGACGACCACCATGCAGGGAAGAAGGCATCTTACGCCTAGAATCTAAACTACAGCGTCCACTCACCACGGATGAGTTGACAAGAGTATCAACCATGTACCAGCGCATTGACGGCGCCCGCGCATCCATTTTCAAAGGTGTTTGCAAAGGCCGCGTCAGCCCAGAGTCAGCGGGCGGGTTCGAAAGCGCGATCAATGGGTGTCGAGCCAAGGCCTGGACGATTGTACGGCAGAAAATCCTTGATGCCGAGGCGCGGCGACTCAGGACCGAGATGAGCGTGCTTGAGCATGACGTTAGGCAGGCGCAGGAGTTGCTGGGCACGATGGGAAAGTTGAAGCAGGTTGTTGGGGAGGTCAAGGTGGTGGAGAATCTGTCGGGTCGAGGCGTTGAGAGTGTGCCGACTGGTGATGTGATGAGTCGTGGATCAGACGAGGAGGGCCGAGGGCTGGATTACGAGGTGCGGAATTGCAGTGTACCGCTTGAGGAGACGGTGCGAGCTAGGCCTGCTAAGAAGGCGAGGCTGATATAGTGTGATGGTAGGAGTTGGTGGCGTTCTCTCTTGCGGGCTTATTTGCAGCTCGACATATACACACGGGCGCTGTTTGCTATGCTAGCGTGTAAGAACAGTATTGCTAATGATCCGTAATGATTATTCCCCGTGAAGCAATACGCCTGGTATCGGACTGTTTCTCTGACCTTACTGGCGATATCGAGTACCCCTCGCCCCCCTGTCTACCTTCAAGCCCAGACACCCATGCACTCACCTACTTGCTCTTACCTCACAAACCCACAGCCTCAAGCAACTTCGCAAACCTCTGTCGTCAAAATGTCAACAATATCCGCTTACAAACGGTGAAGTACACATCACAACTTACCGGCGTCCCAAACCCAGAAGCCGCATCCCACCCCTTCGTCGCCTCAAAGCCCGTCGTACCACAACCAATGGTACTCCCGCTCGTCACATCAGTGAAAGCCTTGTAACCCTTCTTATACAACCACGGATTCAGAAACCCCATGGTCGGCTTGCCAGCCGCTAGCAGCGCATCATTGAGCAAGGCGAATACTGCCGATACCGCAGGTGTAGCGGCAGAAGTGCCGTCGACGTGTTCGAGCCTACCGTCCCAGATGACAGTAAAGTTAACGCCGTAGGCGGCGATGTCGGGGTAGGCGCGACCGGAGGCGTTGTAGAGGGCTGAGAAATTGGAGGGGATATGAGGAAGATATTGTGATACGGCCTGCTTTTGGTAAGCAGGTCGAGGGAAGTAGTTCGAGAATCCGCCGCCGCTGGCAAACTCGTTACGAGGGTCGTATGCTACGACTTCGGGGTTGAAGTTGACAGTTGCTGCGTATGACTCCGTCAGCCTTCGCTCTTTGTCGCAGCAATTTCTCGATCTGATGCAAATTTACCTCCCACAGACGTGATATACGGACAGCTCGACGGGAACAAGGGAATAAATTGCGTCTGATTATCAACATTCGACTTGAAAGCTCCTCCTGGCTGCACGCCGCTGACGCCTCCGTCGCCGCTGCCGAAGAACACAGAGACGCCGCGGGCGCCAAGCTGCGCGAAGCCGTTGCAGACGACCTTGGCGTAGGAGGCTGGGACGGTTTGCTCGTTGTCTTCGTAGGAGTTGGAGATGACTTGCGGCACGAAGGGTTGAGCGAGGACGTAGTTGAGCCTTTGGCGTAGGTGTGTGTTAGTATGTTAGGAGCGAGAAATTGCCGCCTTGGTTCGTGAAGTTTGATAAATGGAGTTTGTTGGGAATGTGGGTCTTACCAGGTCAAGTATGGCTCATTGTCCACGGTAGGATTGTCTACGTCGGGAGTGAAGGGTGGGTTGACTTCGCCAGTCGAGTAGGCAACCAGTGGCGTTGGAAAACCAATGCCTAGCAGTGTTTCCACATCGAGATTGCCTTCAATACCAGTCTCGTCGTGAAGCTGCGTGGCATTTTCTGGAGTCTGCTGGATTGTGCCGCCTGCGATCGAGATTTGAGAGAATGTGTAGGCCTGATCATCTCTTCAGCATTGGTTTGGGGGCCAAGCGACTTCATTGAGGTCAGATTTGCGGGCGTGCTACTCACCGCAGATACGGCATCCGGACGATAATTCCTGAGATAGATCTCGGTGTCAGAACGGTTGTTGATCTCTCCGAGATAGTCCGTCAAGGCCATGACATTTTTGCCCGGAACCTGGGCTTTGTAATCTGCCAACATATATTAGAGATGATATTCTCCAAAATAACGTGACAATCTTGCACAAGCTCTACGAACCAATCGTGCCGTAGAGTGTCCTCAAGCAGTCTGGGGTGACCGCTGCAGTGTCGCAGACGGCATCGACGCTTGAGTTCGGCCACGCTATAGATGACTTGATCTGCAGATCGTTCGTGCCAGGGACGGCTAGGTAGGTTCTGGCTTGTGGGACGGCTCTCAGGAAACTGGTGGTTGGCTGGATGGCGTCGATATGATTATGCAAATTCGCTGGAAGACTCCTACAGCGGAATCGTTAGGTCGATGATGGCACAGTCCAACATGCCTCCTTGATGCCAACATGCATTCCCTGAAATTTGCAGTAATGGGCGCAAGCTAGGACTGACTCCCGCCGCTTCACAAGGTACAATCTGTGCTTACCACTTCGGCGTGCGAATGAGATGTGTCCCATCATCGTGACGATACACCGAATATTTCGTGTCCAAAAGTTTCTCGGCCTTCTCAACGGGAACGGTGAAAGAGATGAAGTCTTTGGCTGGTGTATAGTCAATGCTCGCGGGGTCGATATGCCGGTGCAGCCACTCCTGGACAGCAGATAGCGCATCATCACTTGGTTTCATCAGCTCGTTGATCTCGGCTGTGATCAGGTGCTGACCATATCGGTCGTGATCCGGGTCGGAGATTTCTCGAAGGTGCTTCTCGAGCTCGTCGAAGCGGCTCTGCCTCAAAGCGACCTGCAGACGGATCGAATGCGTGTCTGGAGCGCTAGAGATTCTGGTAAATTCGCGAGGAACTGGATGAGTCTCCTTGAGCGCATATTGGTCAGGGCTCAGTGGAGTGGCAATGGCCACACCGCATACTATGGCCAACGCTAGAAAGAACCTCATGGTTTTTGGCACAGCGAACAATGTCCTGGAAGTCGCCGATATATAGAGCTGGACGGAATGAAGATGAATGAAAGGGATATGAATACTTGCCTGCCTGCATCAATGACATTATGAAAGCACGACCAGCTATTCATGCAGGAACCAGTCCATGTCGGCTTGCAGCCACGATTCACCAAGCAACCGAGAACTCCATCTCACAGTATTGCACTATAGGAGTACGCGACCTTCCCAGGTTGAGTGTAGCTGAAGTGGATAAGTCAGCGGGGGCACGCAGATCTATCGGGTGCGCGTAAACGCGCCAATCATCAAGCCTCGGTTGTGGGTGTATCGCAAATCAATGTTGATACGCAGGCGAGGTGCTCAAGCGTTGTGATTACGAGATGTGGAACCGTGTGCGCGATAGTTGTTGAATCAGGTCGGTGTAAAGTGTCCAAAAACTTCATCAATCCTCATCCAGCTTAGGACCGATATCGCCGAGCACTATGTCGCTACTGTGCTTGCTTCGCACCCACTCGGTTTCGACCCTAAAGAACACCCATAGCCATCGTCTGAAGACTTCGAGGACTTCGAGCAAGAAGATGCCGCCTTCTATGTCGTAATAGTGCTCAAGATGTGGTGAGAGCTTGAGTGCCCATGCGAAGCGCAAGAGCAAATCAATGGCAATCATCGCGTAGTAGAGGGACGGGTCTTGAAAGTAGCGCATACGTCGAAGGCCATACGGATCTGCGGAGTGTCAGTGGGGAGATCGTTTCGCACGTCAGACTTGGAACCTACGGTCAGGACTACTTCGCTTGGGAGAAAGTAGGGTCAAGTCCCAGTCGCGCGCGACATCCCAGTAGAAGGAGTATAGAGCGTTGACCATGGCAGCGAGAACCCACACTGCATGCAAGTTATCGTGGTTGAAGAAGCCAATGTGCACGCGCATAAGAGTGCTAAGCGCAATCGAAGGAAATGCCGTAGCATACTTGAGCGCATTGGCAGTCTGAGAATCCGATATGCATTGTCGCAAGCGTATCGCAAATGGTACGGCCAATAGCAATGGAACCGCTACTGTTGATGACCTGTCAATCTTGCCCGTGGTCGGTCGTCGGAGTATCATCATGGTGAATGCGATATACAGCTCAGACAAAGGCCTGGCGTAGGACGTGAGTGCATCCGCGAGCAGCACGTCACCAAACTTTCCGTCCTCAGCTCTTGCCAAACCACCAATGCTGACCCTCCTCAATGTCGACAGCAATCGAGACCTGCCGTTATTGGGCCAAATGTGTCTGGGATATAACCAACGTTGCGGTATCAGGAACACTAGAGCCAGGATGGTGACAAGAGTGATGTTGGGCAACAGCTCGTATGCTGTCACCTTATCCGGGTGTCCACCTGATGTGACAAGCCAGAAGAGGGAAAAGGATGCCACTAATGGCGTCGTCAAGACTGTTGCGAACCGATACACGGCGAGATAGGGCGGCGGGTCGTTGTGACTGGGTGTCTGATACCGTATCATGGCCAGTGCATCCTCCGATCAAGTCAGTCTATGAACGTCCGATGTGCTCCCTTGCTGTACATACGATTTGCGCCTGCGACAAGCCATGGAGATTGAGGCCCCATAACCATATCCCAAGCACCAACACCGTGGCTAGCCGGTATGGCAGCGGCATGAACAAGCTGAAGGCATCGATCTCCTCCACACCCGCGTCGAGGTCCGCCATTTTCGCATCATGAGTCTGGTCTCACTCCTCGACCTCAGGAGAGGGAAATGTGTCGCCTGCTCTCGTGTAACAGGCCCCACGAGCGAGTGAATGTGCGGGCGGGGGCGGGAGTGCCACACCGTGGCTGGAGGGGATACGGGTGCGGTCCGCTCCGTAGATCTACCTTCTAATCTGGGAAATCATGGCGTCCTTATACGATTACGTGCGGATGTTTGCCTACCAACTGACGCTCTTCGTGAGTGGCGACTGCGGATCTACGAGTGCCTGCTTTCAACTGCTAAAATTTATCTTGCATCGTGAATAGCTAGCAGGGGCTTGATGGATTGACGAGCTTTTCACGAAACAAGATAAATTCTAGCAGGAGCTTGACCGCAAACCCAGCAGCGATCCGACTTGTAATGACGGGCGACATCGAATTAAGGATTCGCACGCACAGTCAAAATATCCGCTCCAGCTGCTGAAATATTAGGTACGCCAGCAATCTCGAACGTCATCAACATGGCATCAGCTTCGCAAACACCAGAGCAGCGGGAGCTGTCTCTTGTCGGGAAGGTCGAGATGCGAATAGCCTTGACCGACACCGATAACAAACTGGAGACTATGCTCAAGACTTATCTCGCGCCTTTGCTGCTCAAGCTAGCCTCGGAGCATGTCAGTGTCCGCAACAAGGTCGTCACGGTCTGTCAGCACATCAGCACGAGAATTAAGCCACAATCAATTCAGCTTCCGGTGGCGGCTCTGGTGAAACAATTCAAGGAGCAGGAAAGCTCAATGGTACGGCATTTCGACTTCCTGTACATACAGCAGGGCGTCGATCGTTTGCCAGCTGCTGAGAAAGCCGACTTGCTTCCTCTGATCATCTCTGGAATCGCCAAGAGTGGAAGTCATGGTTCACAGATCTTCAATCTTCTTCTGCGGCTGCTCGAATTTTTCACTCTGCCCCCGCGCGGTAGCAAAGAAGATATGGACCTGCGAACAGAATTCGAGGTATCGGACGGTGATGCCGGATTCTTGGCGCAATGGCTGGGCAAATTCATCCTCTTCACGCCGCAAAAGGCTGGTGTCCAAACATGTCCAGGGTTGACATCCGAAGAGTACTCATTCATCAGCGTCCAGGGCAAAGATGGCTTGTGGAATACAGCAACAGGAGGGTTGAACCTGTTGAGGTCTAAGGCGCTAGCGGCACGACTGTTGTCAAGTGGCATCTTCAGAGATCAGGAGCGTTTTCTGCCAGCTCTGTTTGCATCAGCAGATGCTGCCACGACAATAAGCGACATCGGTGATGATATGCTCAAGCGAGCTATGTCAGCCATCGATTTGGAGGATGACAGACTTCTGAAGCAACTTCTTGGGCTCTACTTTGGTGACGCCGGGTGCCCTCGCGTGAAGGCTCCACTTAGACTAAAGATCCTCGGTCTCCTCAGCAAGTCAACCAGAAGCACATCATTTGCCAACAATATCATGCGCCTAGTCAATGATGGCATTGCAACGCAGAGTATGGATGGTGAAGATGTTGTCATGTCTAACGGACCTT
The DNA here is from genome assembly GCA_010367425.1 of Teratosphaeria destructans. Lineage (NCBI taxonomy): Eukaryota > Fungi > Ascomycota > Dothideomycetes > Mycosphaerellales > Teratosphaeriaceae > Teratosphaeria > Teratosphaeria destructans. The sequence goes on along the minus strand of WBMN01000035.1, from coordinate 131,384 downwards.
CAAGGTAAGCTTCCATGTCGCGCTCCTAGCCGACTAGCGGTCATACTGAGCAGTAGTGCAGAATATATAACTGCAATGTTTTTCAACATTCCGCTAACTGAAGCGATAGCAGTGCCAGCGCTGGCAGAGAGGCCACGAAACTACGATCAGCAATCTTCCAGTACGTAAATTTTGTTGCTCGGTATGGACCTCCGGAGACTTTACATGCAATCGCTTCTCAAGTCATTGCGAAGCTGCGCGACTATATCGAGCACCAAGGCTGGCCCAACGTTGGACCGAGTGAGGATCTTGTGTCTCGGGCCTATTGCTATGAAGTGATCGGACTACTAGCAAAAGCAGGTCCAAAATCTGTTCTAGTTGAGAGAGAGCATGCCTCATTGGACTTGCTGAGGTGGCTCTTTGACGCTCTCGCTAAAGATTCGGCGGGCAATGCCATAGTCGTCAGCATTGAAGAGTCTCTGTCGACGTTGCTCAGCGCTATGGCAGGCCTAAAGCTCGAGGCCCATGAGCGAATCGTTCTTGAGGAACTACTAATCGACCAGATGGAACAGTCGGCCAATCTCGAGGCTGATAAACGGCTACGAAGAACAAGGTACGTCGCTGTTCGTTTCGCGAACAGATGTCTCCCGTACGCTTCTGTCAAGGCCAGATGGGTAGATGTCCTAGGCCTTGGCGCGACGAAAGATCGTGCTGAGGTCAGAGAAGAGGCAGAACGAGGCCTCAGCCCATACTGGTATCGAATGCTCAATGGTACGCTCGGCTCGCTGGAACCCGAGAGTGTCGTCTTTCCACGGTTCACAGAGGTCATGGATCAATTCTTTGCTGGTCGTGCCACGAATCAAGACATTGAGCCTTTTGCAATCGCCAGACAGGCTTTGAGGTCTCAAAGGTACAGCTACTCGCATATGACAGCATTCGCACGCCGCATACTGTTTCAAGAGGCGATGCAAAGTAATGGCGTGCCGGCAAATCTGGATAGCGAATGGGAAAGACGAGTCGATACGGCTGCAGAGAGCGATGAGACTACACGAGAAGCCATCAAGAATGCTATGCGATCGCTTTCTCATTCTACTCCTTTGCCCATCCAAACGCTCTTGTCGGCCCTGTTCCTGAGTCTGACAGCATCGGAAGCGATTGCCAGCCATGGTGCACTGACGAATTTTCTGGCTCTGGCGCCAGATGCAGGTATTCAGTCATTGCTTCCGCACATCACTGATTTGGTGCCAGTGTTGCAAAGTAACAAGCATGAGACGCGACTAACAGCAGCCCATGCCTTCGGCATACTGGCGTCGTATACGTCAGTCAATCATACAGCAGGCGAGGTGCACAAGTTGCTTGAGACCAGCAAGAAGTGGGAAGGCGCCGTGGGTGCGGCCGCGAATCAAGTACATGGTGCGGTGGTGGCTCAAGGTTATTACTACGGTCGCCGGAGCTACAAAGGCACAATCAAGATTGTTGATGAGCAGTACACGCTATATCTTGAGATATTGTCCAAGATGTTGACGACTTGCCGAGATCCATCGTTACTAGAAGCTTGCTTTGTGGCTTTGGGACAATTGGCTATGTTTGGTGCGGTGACCACAGAGCAACTGACCAGTCTGGCTGGCTTGCGCAGCATCGTCGACAAGATCTACACACACGCGAAAGAAGGCAATGAGACCGCAATCCTGGTTCTTGGCCAGCTGTCAATGATACTCCCTGAAAAGTCGGACAGAGAACACAGTGATCTGGCATACATCGAAGAGAATCTATACAAGCTGCACGACATCCGCCAAGCTGAGTCGCATTTCGCTGTCGGTGAAGCGTTCAGTTACCTTGCTTGTGGATGGCAGTCGTCAGCCTTAGCTACGAAGCTCGATATTGAAGGACCTCGGCCATCTGGACAGCAACGAGTCACCACTCTGACACGAGTCACCGATCGGATCTTGAAAGACAGCAGCAATACAAAGCCCGCTCTGAAGAAAGCTGCAGTGATGTGGCTCTTGTGCCTTATACAATTCTGTGGACACCAACCTGAAGTTCAAAAGAGATTGCCCAGATTCCAAGCAGCTTTCAAACGCTGCCTTGGCGAACGTGATGAGCTTGTACAGGAGACGGCGTCCAGAGGGCTAGGTCTGATCTACGAGAAGGGCGATCGCAGCCTCAAAGATGATCTTGTGCGCGATCTTGTCTCATCCTTCTCGTCCGACAAGCAGTCTCAGTTGGCCGGCAATGTGTCTGCAGACACTCAGCTTTTTGAGCCCGGTGCTTTGCCTACGGGTGATGGATCTGTGTCGACTTACAAAGACATCATGAGCTTGGCATCTGAGGTCGGCGATTCGAGCCTGGTGTATAAATTTATGTCCATGGCATCCTCAAACGCTATTTGGTCAAGCCGTGCGGCCTTTGGACGATTTGGACTCAGCAGTGTCCTGTCCGATTCCAGTGTAGACGGCTATCTTGCTAATAACCCGAAGTTGTATCCCAAGCTGTATCGCTACCGCTTCGATCCGAACAGCGGCGTCCAGCGCTCGATGAACGACATCTGGAATGCCTTGGTAAAGGATTCGACAGCCACAATTGACAAGTACTTCGATGGTATCATGGAGGACCTGCTGACAAGCATCCTGGGCAAAGAGTGGCGTGTGCGTCAAGCAAGCTGCGCTGCCATTGCGGACCTGGTGCAAGGGCGACAGCTAAACAAATACGAAGCGTACCTAGAGAGAATCTGGACTCAATGCTTCAAGGTTCTGGACGACATCAAAGAATCAGTCCGCGCCGCTGCGGCTTCACTTGCACGGACGCTGACTGGTGTCTTGACGAGAGCGCTGGAGACAGACCACTCGTCCACCAAGAATGCTTCTGCGATGCTCAAGCATGTCCTCCCTTTCCTATTGTCATCATCCGGCATGGAATCGTCGGCGCAAGAAGTACAGGCATTCTCTGTGCATACTCTTCTGGAAATTATCAAAAAGGCGAATGGTGCTACATTACGTCCGTTCATACCGGAGCTCGTCGAAAGACTAATTGGATCGCTCAGTTCCCTTGAGCCAGAAGCTGTCAACTATCTGCACCTGAATGCATCGAAGTACAACCTTACCGAGCAGAAGATCGATGATATGAGGTTGTCCAGTATCCGTTCTTCGCCCTTGATGGAAGCTATAGAGCGATGCATCGACCTGCTGGACGACGAAACAATGACGCAGCTCATGCCCAGGTTGGAGAGCGCAATGCGCTCCGCCGTTGGTCTGCCATCGAAGGTCGGATCGAGTCGCGTGTTGGTGTCGCTGAGCACTCGACGTCTTGTCGTCTTCCGGCCGTATGCAGATGCGGTCCTGAAGATTGTCGAGAAAGTGGTACTGGACAGAAACGAGACGGTATCGAGTTCTTACGCAGTTGCTTCGGGTTATGTGGCCCGTGCTGCGACTGAAAAGCAGATCCTCCGCCTGGTCGACTTCTGTAAAAAGTGTTACTTCGAGGCAGAAGGGGATCGCGAAGCAGCGATGCCGAGGAGAGCGTAAGTGACACAAGAATATTCCGCAAGAACGCGGCGTACAGCGCCTCGATCTGTTTCTCGCCTTCCCCAGCCTACTTACCACCTCATCCCGATCTATTCAAGCTCACCAACGCTGTCAATGTTGTCCTTGTTACTGACTTTGTGCTAGTATCACATCTGGCGAGATCATTTACGCCATGTCAAAGCACGCCACTGATCGCTTCAACGCCATCGCGGCTTCCATATTACCTTTCGTCTTCGTCGCAAAGCACGATCCAAACGATCACGTCAAGGCGCAGTTCCAAAGCGCGTGGGAGGAGGCTGTTGGTGGCTCGCGGGCTGTCATCCTATATCTGCAGGAGATCATCGGCTTGGCTGGACGATATCTTGATTCTCCTCAATGGGTGCTGAAGCATACCTCCGCACGGGCAGTGGCTGATGCTACCACGACTGCCGCATCTATAGAATCCACGATGTCCGAACAGGTCATCGAGGCGCTCTGGCCTGCCCTGGAAAAGGCTCTAGGAGGCAAAACGTGGAATGGCAAAGAGGTCGTTCTGGATGCCTTCGTCAAGTTCGTCGAGTCCGCCAGGTCGTGGTACTCGCAAAAGCCAAATGTGGCGGCCGCTATCGTGAAGGTGAGTCCCAACTGAGTTGCTTGTTACGATTGGCGGGTGCAGTGTAATCATTGAGTCCTCTGCCACGCGGGATAAGGCTGCCATGCAGCGTCCCCGTGCGTGGCCATGCGATCCACGTGGGGCCCTCGTGCCTGTCATCCCGTGTCGTCGGAGCCTGCAATGTAGCTGACAAGAGTCCTCCACTAGATTGCCACTCGAGAAGCCAAACGCCAAAACGCTCAATATAGGCAGCATTCCATCAAAGCCATTGGGCAGGTATGTCTCGCACGATCGGACATTGACCTCAGTGGGACCATTTTCGATATCGTTGAGCCGTTGTTGGCCTCGAGTGACGATGGTGACCCAATGGAGGTCGATAGCGAGCGAGATGCTCAGATATCAGACGAAGTGTGAGTGTGCAAGATCCTATTGTACAGCTTCTGTGTCACGATGCTGATTGCCACTCGCAGGATCCAACCAACGACAGCCAATGCCGTGGAAGCCCTTTTCGCTTCCATTAATCCGGCCGTATTGGAGGCGGGAAAGCTGCTGCAGGTGTTTACACGATCGCTGAAGACGGTGGCAAACCTGGCGCAGCGGAAACCCTCGAGACCTTTCTGGCGCAGCACCTTTACCGCACTCCAGAAGTTGTTCCACAGATTTGCGCAAGCAGGCAAAGGCGACTCAGTGGAACAGGCCGAGGTCACGACCGACATCAAAGTTCTTCTCTTCGGTCCGGATCCAGGGACTGAGGCGTTGCGACTCCTCAGAGCAGACGCCATTGTCGAGCTTGTGCGGGTGTCTGCGGAGATGAAGAGGACGATGCATGTGGACATTCTCGCCCTTCAGCAGTCGGAGGCCTCAACGGCTGTTCGAGACCGCCTAGGAGGCTGCTCTAATGCTGTGTAGCCCACGTGCTTAGTGTCGCGCTAAGGCGCCATCATGCAATCATGCGTCGATCTTCAGTTGAAGTCTCCACGCCGCTGGCATGAAGCAGCGGCATCGCAGACACTTGGACGTATCAGCGATCAGCGGCGGTATAGTAGGAGTAGTGCTGTATGCTGAAGCGGCATGTCTGCGGCTTTCCATAGCATAAGGTGAGGTATTACTGGAAGTCTGCATGATGGAGGTGCTCGCCGGCAGTATCCGCATAGCCGCATAGAGTTGCACGAACTCCCTCCAGAGCTTCTACTGCCATAACTATCTTGTCTATTCATGACCTAAGAATGGCAGAGCACGACTGTAAGCTGTATCTGGCTCTGTTCCATCTGATATTCGACATTCCGAATTGGTGCAGGTCACAGTGAAATGCCCAAGCCGGCACTCGCATGCTCACCTTATGCACTGGAGTCGCGACCAAAGTTGTTCGCAATGCAAGTCCATTCTAATGATCCTCTGCAAAGCCCTGCATAGTCAGGACATCCCAGCTTCACCTCTCGTATGGCAACCGTTCGCCACGGCCGCTGCCATCCACATTTGTCCGCATCGGAGCAAAGTCAAGGAACATGGCGTCCGATATAGGTTTCTGCCGGGGACTAGTGCGGACCCCTAAGTCATTCTGTACGCTTCGACTTTCCAGCAAGAAAACACGCAGCACTCTTGTTGCCCAAAGGCTATTTCATTTGAGGTTTGAGGGCTGCGGTAAGGTGCCCGGCTTGGATGCGCGCTCTGGACTGCAGCCGCCCGCTTCTCTACGGCCCTACGCAGCATCAGCAGCCTCGACGCCATACCCAAGCGACCCTAGACGGCAGCACGCCGCGGCGTCCCTGTTAGTTGGCGGTACGTCTGTGACCTTGACCGTCATCCAGACTCGTGGCAGCCACTGGTCAAGCTTAAAGCGTTATTAGTACGAGGTTGTGGCGCCCAGCCACGTTATGCGCACGGGTCACTGCCGAAACACGGTTAGATCTGAAGACTGCCTATGCCAGAGCCTGAAGTATGGCCTTCAGGAGTACCGAGGGCTCATGTCGAACCTCGTCATCAGCCGCAAGAATGTGGTTGCCATGTGTCCGTTTCCGAGATTGGCTGCATGGTCGTCCGGTGATTTTCGCTCGAATGCTACGGACGAGGTGCGGTAGTATATCGTTGCATCTGCTTTCAGACGGTCATATTCAGCCAGGTTTGAGGCAACAAGACGTTGTGAGAAACTTCACGCATTTATTGGGCCTCGATGTCATTGCCCAAGGCGATTGTGAACGCTGTGATATCTCCTCAATGTCGCGACAGTCTCAAATAAATCGAACGGAGGACAAACCCGCAGAAATATTCGCCGGTCACTTCATTAGGTTCCATGGTCGCCAATTTTACCTATCCTCTATGTCTTGAGCTCGGACAGGCCCGCGTCCAGCTCAAGATGGAAGACCGCAGACACGACTCCTCATCCTCTGCACGAACGGGATCGCGATTACCGCCCCTGGCTCCTCGCGGCTCTGCACCGTCGTCCTCCCGCGGTCGACGTCCTGTGTCGACCTCTGGTCGCCCAGCACGACTCTCGCATCGGACCAGGGCAGGATGCTGGACTTGTCGTGGTCGAAAGGTACACATCGGCTGGTAGCTCGTCAGCGTTTGTTGCATGTTATCTTTCGCTGACCTCTCAGCAGGTCAAGTGTGACGAACAACATCCACGATGTGGGCCTTGTATGAGGTACGTTGTTGCCGAATTGCAGGACATCTGAGGCCTTGATAGATCTTTATTGACCTTCACTTGCAGGCTGAATCGCGACTGCGATTGGGAGCATCGATGGAATGTGAGTTCAGATGTAGCACCATTGCGATCAGGACCATTTGGAGAATACTGACACCTCATTACAGTTCAGCCCCTCGGAACAAACCACAAGGGGCAAATATCCTAATGTCAACACGGAAGGATCAATATGGGATCGTGAGTGACCCCTCCACAGATGCCTCACTTTTCCGACCCAGAACTCCAGCTGCTGTTCAACGACAATATCGATCCACGGATGAGTATAGCATGGCTGACACCAAGGTAGCGAACTATCGAAGCAGCGCGAGCATGTCCCCACGATCCACACGACCTGATGACCTACCCCCTTTCACTGCGCTCTACACTGACGAGGATCGCGAGCGTAAGGCAGAAATGCGACAGCCTGGGACATATACTGTAGTCTGGACGCCTGACAGTTTTGCGAACCATTCAGATTATAGCACCGGCTCTATGTCACCTCCAGGAAGCAGAAGGATGAGTGTGCAGTCGCGCAGAGGAGGATTCGGCAGTCCAGCTTCGGGGCGAAAGCGATCCTCCACCTCTTCTGACCCAAATATCGTTATCCTGCCAAAGTTTGAGGAAGGCGCCGCACCGTCGCTGCGACCGTCTTTCCCACCGTCAACGCCCACTCGATCGTTACCTGAGAACTTACAACGTCTGCGCATCACGACGACTCCGTCAGTCGTCAGTAATGCTGTCGCACCTTCGCCGAGCACGCCAATCGCGAGTACAGACGAGCAACTCATATCTCGATTCCGAGACTTTATCGTGTACAGACTTGTGCAGCCGCTGCTTGGATCACAGCCCCGAGGCCACTTGACACCAGGCTCAACCCTGGACGCCTTTGAGCTGGAAGCAGCACGTTTCTCTCCGGTATGTAGCTACCTCAGACCTGTCATTGGCGTAGAATCAACAGTAGAGCAGAAGACTAACGTGCTGTAGTTGCATCACTCGATCTGCGCTCTCGGCGCTTTAAACCTGACGAGCAGCGGACATGTGTCAGTATAGTCCGGTAAACGTATTGCACTCGTCAATGCTGATTCAATTCTTGTCAAAGGACGATGGAAATTGCTCTCCAACATTATCAGGACGCGCTCTCCACCGCGGCGACCCCAACAACACCAAGCGATCCATTGACTTCCGATGGCGTTTTCCTCAGACACTTCTTGCTATATGTATACGATCTCTGCGTCCCGGCTCAAGTTGACGGACACGGCAACAACATGTCTTTTGCCGTTGCTCATCTCGATAGTCTACGACGGATCGCCGTGCAACGGCATGAGCGTTTAGAACGGGAGCATCTTGGCTACATCATCTGGAGGATATGTCAGCTGGACATCGAAGCCACTCTGCTCGGCGACGGGAGCTGCGACTTCGTGCGAGCTGTCACACAACGCAACATGCTCCAGCAAGAGCAATTCCTCCCATCGCTAGGGTCACGACTTCCCGCGCCGTATCTGCCTGACGAGACTCCCATCCTGCCTCTCCTACTAAGGCTCGATCATGGGGTCCACATCATGGCAGCGAAGATCGGCAGACTTGCTCATGAGAATCGGACAGAGGCGGCCGGTACGCCTGGCACGTCGGCGAGTACCATTGCTAGATGGCAGGCGGGCGTGGTCCAGCTGCAAAGGGAGCTGGCCAAATTCTGGAACGAGACCTGTCCGCCGTTCCTGGGTGCAGAGTCACCCGAAGCCGGCAGCAATCTTCCCGAAAGAGGCAGATATATCTTCGAGCACGTACGTATCGCACACAGGGGACTCCCTCGAGGAGGACTGCAACGTCGACGATCTGTCCGGTTCGGCTAACAAAGACGCAGGCGCTTGTGATGTACCAAGCCGCAGTCATCTACTCTCGAACCAGCATGTTCCCCCAGCAGCATCTGATGCCGACGGCGACCCAAGCCGAGCTCCACGCAGACACCGAGCGACGATGCATGTACGTCATGGATCTCGGAGCCTCGCATGTCCAGGGGAGGCGCCACGATCGACGGCACATTGTCTTCCCCTTGTTCCTCGCGGGGGTCGTCACAACCCGTCTGGACGCCAAAGCCCGCATATCGGACGTCATCGAGGCTCTGGAGCGGAACGGCGGCATCGGGCACAACACCCGACAGACTCGCCGGTTGTTGCAGGCCGTCATCGAGGCGCAGCGGCAGGCTTTGGAGGCGGGGGGCAGGATCGAGCAGGTTGACTGGATGGCGCTCGCGAGGTCCAAGGGCCTGGGGGTGGTGAACTGTGGACTTTGAAACGCTGGGGGACGAGCTGGCGATTTCGAGCGCGTAGGACAGAATGTGGTACGGTACCTTGGGCAATCACGGCGCCCTGCGCGTGATGAGAATCAGCATGCTCTTGTAGCTATCACGCGACAACGCACGTGGATCGTTGTTCCCGTCCGCCACCATGATAATCAAGGAGAGTGCTTCTTGATATTATCATCTCGCTCAGATGACGGCCGGGGCAAAGGGGCACGACGCATGGGGGTGCAGGGCTAACAGTAGTCGTAGCTTACAGCTATTACGTCTATGCACACCGGCAGGCGCCGGAATGCGCATGCGTGCGTACGCCGCTCCTTGCATACTCATGATGTTCATGTTCATGTAGAAGGGATTCTGGTCGCAGCTGACGACGGGAGGCCGTCGCTGGCCGTGTAGTGAGACGATTGGGTACGTACCCTGGATGCGGGCGATGCAAGAAATCAAACGAAACGACAATCCATGCTCGGAACGCTACAGCACACAAAAGTAAACAGGTAGGAGCGCATCCATTTTCCCACCTTGACCAAAAACCAATAGCGTTCGATCGTGAAGGGGAGTGAATTCCCGCATCTTCTTTCTCGTCAGACCCGTCAATTCATACCGATGTACGTCCCCAGGTGCAAGCATGGCGACTGATTAACGACCCCGGTCATGCATCTTCCGCCTCAACGCGACACAGGACCTCCTCCAGGAATCCTTCCAATAGATTCTCGACGCCCTCGCCCATCCCCACAGGAGCCTCGCCGTCCCAGCGATCAATCTCCTCGAACAGCCTCCCGACCTTTGCCATCAACTTCCGGATCTGCTCGTGCCCCTGTCGCCGGAGGACTAGGTCCTTCTCGGCTAGCTCATTCCCGCTGGCAGTGGGGATGGAGGCAGGGGGTGTCTGAGAGGACGAGCGGGAGGATTGAGAGGAGGTGAACTGTTTCTGGAGCTGAGAGAGCTGATAGCTGCGGCGGTGAAGCGCCGCTTCCAGGGCGGGAACGATGACGGAGGTCAGCGCTGTCACGGGAGGTTCGGCTTGGAACTGGGTTGAGCTGGGCACTGTGTGAGAAGAGGAGGACGGGCGATGTTCCAAGGTGGCATTGGCTCCTTCGTGGGACGATGCGCGTGGTGAGGGTCCTGGGACTTGATCTATGGCGGACGCCGGCCGCACCTGCTGCAGACCGCTTGGACGGCCTTGTGCGGATGGCCGCTGCAGATGAGCAGGAGGTGCTGGCGTGCGTGAAGCCATCTGCGCCTCGTGACTCGGTGGCGGCAAGGATGGCATTGGTGCTTGAGATAACTCATTTGAGCTCCTGCTCCTGACAGCAGCAGCACTCGAGGATTGCCACGCGCCGTTCATCGATGACTTGGTCACATTGACGGCCGACTGCGCTTGCTGAAGCTGCGGTGCTGCTACAGGGCCCTCGTCGATCGAAAGACCCTTCATATACCGAGACATATCACTAGCGATGCTCTGCTGCAGGAAGTCGTCGTTCAAGAGCTCGCGCGTCTGTGGAGTCGCAGGCGGTCGTGGAGAGGCAGATGGCGGGTCATAGCCCAAGGCAGCTCCCTGCGGCGGTTTTCGATGTTGTTGCGAGACTGGCTTGCGAGTTGGTGTCTCTGGCAAAGGCACACGAGCGGCCTTCCCGGGCGACTCCAGCGGCGCAGGCTTCTTTGTCGGTGACGGCGTCTTTGGTAGAGGTGGTGGTGGCATACTGCCCTTGACGGTGCTAATGTCATCGAGCACGTCCTCGTCTTCGTATTGGTTCTCCTTATTCGACGCGGAGCGCTTGCCGGGAGTTGAAGAGATGTGGGAGCTACGCGAGTTCATGCCGGACTCATTCATATCCCTGAGACCGCCCGTGCCAACCGCGCGTCTGCCTAGGGGTCTGACGGTACCAAAGTCCCAGAGATCTTCGGCATCGCTGTCTCGGTCTGGTGTCTCTTCACGGTCGTCGTCCTCATGGTCGCCTTCCCCGTCGTTTCGATGCCGAGCCTGCCACTGTTCGTGTCGTTCAATGAGTTCGGTCAAGTAGGCTGTGCGTTTGGCCCTCCGCACCCATGGATGCTTCAGCAAATCTCGGGCGCTCGGCCTTTCTCTTGGCTCCTTCCGCAAGCACCGAAAGACGAAATCTTTGAACTCCTTGCTGAAGTTGCCTTCCAAGATGGGCGCTGGGTTCTTAGGAATCAGGAACAGGACCTTCATGGGATGAATGTCACTGTAGGGGGGCTCGCCGAGTGCCAACTCGAGAGCAGTGATGCCCAGCGACCAGATATCCGCCTTATGGTCGTAGCCCGATTGCTTAATGACCTCCGGTGCCATCCAGAAAGGGGTGCCCACAAACGTGTTCTTCTTGGTCATCGTGGCTGTCAATTGCCCGGAGACACCGAAGTCGGCCAACTTGACCTGCCCGTTGGCTCCAAGCAGGATATTTGCCGCCTTGATGTCGCGATGTAGCTTGCCGTCGTTATGCAGGTACTCCAGTCCCATCAACAACTCCCTCACGATGATGCAGATGTAATCCTCTGGAATATTCCCCGGCTTGAGCATGTCCCCGCAGCTGCCTCCCGAGCAGAACTCCATGATGATCCACAAGTCGCTGCCCTTCAAGTAGGAGCCGTAGTACTTGGTCACGTATGGCGAGCTCAGCCCGGCCAAGATGGAGATCTCCTGGATGATATCATCCACCTCGTCGTCGGCGTTCTCGACATCGATGATCTTGATGGCCACCGACTGGCCGGTCCGCTTGTCCACGCCCTTGTAGACCTTGCCGAAGCTGCCTCCGCCGATGCAGGCTTGCTTGGTGTACAGCGTCTCCGGGTCGGCACTCCCGCCCGATATGTGAGCTGCCATGGGCGCGGACGGTGGAGGGGGTGTCGGCGTGTTGCGCTGGGGGGTGTCGCAGAGGAAGAAGAGAGGCGTAGATTACTCGTAGTTCGTTACTCGTGTCGGCATTGCGGAGGGGGTTCGTGTACGGGTCGTGTAAGGGTCGTGAAGTCGTGAAGGCGAAGTGGTGGTGGTGGTGGTGGTGGTGGTGGTGGTGGTGGGTGACGGGGGGTCAATTATTATGAAGGTGTTGATCAGCACATACACATACAGGATCATCAATAAGATAGACGACGCTGCAACAAACAATGCGTCGGTGTTTCATACACATCCATGTGCTGATGACCGGATGCAGGGATTGGATTTGGATTGGGCACGCGACCGGACGCGCCGCAGCAACGGCCAACCAATTGTGGGGCTCAGAGTCCAAGACACCCGGATGTTTGTATGTTTACTATCATCGTCATCACCATCGCCGGGTGATCCGGGTCTCACATCACACACGGGACGTCAAGATGAAGTTGCAGCCAGTCATTACATGTACCATCACCGCCAGCATCGCTTTGGCCGCTCCTCAGCCCCTCCCAGCGCCACGGGAACCCGTCCATCACCACCACCACCACCACCACCACCGCCCCCTCCTCCTCACCCCTGACCTCATCGCATTCCACAAGAACATCACCGAGATTGAGTCCATCACGGGCAACGAAGAATCCATCGGCGACTGGCTAGTGTCCAGTCTCGAATCTCAAGGCTATCGCGTCGAGAGGCAGTACGTCCAGCGAGACCCCGCCCGCTTCAATGTCGTCGCATGGGCCGGCAACAAGTCCGCGGACACCAAGGTCCTCCTCTCCGGCCACATCGACACCGTAAGGATCGCTCCCACTCCTCCGTCGGCCCTCGACTGAGCAAGGTACCATGTAGGTCCCTCCCTTCCTTCCCTACAAACATTCGCACACCACGACGAACAAGACCATCTCGGGCCGTGGCTCAGTCGATGACAAAGGCTCGGTGGCGGCCCAGATCATCGCCGTCAACAATCTCCTCAGCGCGGGCACGGTCGACCCCGATCATGTCGCCTTGCTCTATGTCGTCGGCGAGGAGACCGGTGGCGATGGCATGAGGGCGGCGAATGACCTGGACCTCACGCCCCAGTCGATCATCTTCGGCGAACCGACCGAAGGCAAGCTCGTGACAGGCCACAAAGGCAATCTGGGCGGGACGATCAGAGTCAAGGGCCGTGCAGCACACTCGGGCTACCCGTGGCTCGGCCGGAGTGCGAATGAGATGCTTGTCAAGGCCTTGTCTGCTCTGATGGAACTCGGCAAGAGTCTGCCCGAGAGTGACAAGTATGGCGTCACCACCATCAACATCGGCAAAATCGAAGGAGGCGTGGCTGCGAACGTGGTCGCTGAAGATGCTTCCGCAAGTTTGGCTATTCGGATCGCCGAAGGCACGCCCGACTTCATCCGGGGCAAGATCACCCAAGCGATTCACGACGCCGTAGCAGAATTCCTGGAGGGTGAGGAAAAGCCTGAGGATGTGGTCGCCATCGAATGGTCAGCGAGAGGATACGCGCCAATCGACATCGATCACGACGTCCCTGGCTTCGAGACCATCACGGTGAATTATGGGACCGACATCCCGAACCTCAAGCGGACGGTGGAAGGACAGAAACGGTATCTCTACGGACCGGGCACGATCTTGGTGGCGCACAGTGATCATGAGATGCTCACGGAAGAGCAGCTCTTTGATGCCGTGAAGGGGTACGAGAAGATTCTGCTGCACGCGCTGGGGGGAGAGCCGTGCGATGAATGCAAGCAGGACCTGTAGGACGCCAAGGCTTTGTACATACGACTCTTTGAAGTCAATCGTGGACGTGTTCAAGCGTAAGGTATCTAGGACCTGCACTGTCATCGCTACGGACACGAGATCTGGTTGAGTATTCCAACACAATACTGAATGTATACCTTACATGTAGGAAGTATGTAGGAATGTATCCCCTACATGTAGGAAGTATGGAGGAATGGATCCCCTACATGTAGGAAGTATGGAGGAATGGATCCCCTACATGTAGGAAGTATGGAGGAATGGATCCCCTACATGTAAGAAATGGAGGAATGTATCCCCTACATGTAGTATGTATGTACTGTAAACGCCCGGATCTCCTTTTCTGGTTGTCCAATCGGCCGAGCCCACTAGCGCCGCTCCATCGACATGTGAAACCCTCGCTTCAGATTCCCCCCAACGACGATACCACCGACTCACCAATGCCAATGGATCGGTACTACAACTTCACCAATGCCAATGGATCTGTATCACCAACTCACCAACGCCAATCAATCTGTACCACCAACCCACCAACGCCAATCAATCTGTACCACCAACCCACCAACGCCAATAGATAGATGCTTGGAATCGATCGTGCCACAGCAGTCACCATAGCTTGTCTCTATTGGCGCCGACGCCCTCCCCAGGGAACATGTCCACCAGCGACACCATCGCCTGCCGACCATGTCGAGGCCGTAGTCCTTCACCCAGTAAGGTAGAAGACGTCGTGGTTCCATTCTGTCTCGCTCCCTCGTCTTCACTTCCACAGTACATCCATACCTGTAGTTAGTTGCGGGACAACTACTCCCCCAGCTTCGATCCACTCATTCACTTTCATCACCATCTCGCGCTGGCCGCACAGAGAGCACAGTCACGGGGCGAGATCCAAACGACATTCACCACTGCCCCAACCACACATAATCAACGACCGGTCCCGGCCGCCGCTCCTCCCGCCATCCGATGCCTCTGAGAAAGAAAAAAGCCTCCATGCACCGATCCCACCCAGCAGGTCCAGCCGGCCCATCCGTAGACGCCGAGCTGGATCGGAAAGAGAACCCCGTCCCCCCTCCCCCCGACTGGGACGACGAAGCCGAGCGCGAAGACGACTGGAGCGACAAGAAACACCACCACCACCCCCCACCCCCCCGATTCTCCACGCTGTTCGAAACCTCGCCCCCGCCCCCGCTCCCCGAGCCCCGACGAAGACGACCCGGCATCCTCCTGCCCACGCCGGTCTTCGCGCTCGTCGTCCTCCTCCTCCTCCTCGAGAGCACGCTGCTCTTCGCCTACACCGTCATCGGCCTGTACCACAACCTCCCTCAGCGACTGGTGGCGCCTGCCGCCCGCAGCCGCCCAGACGGGACCTGCGACCGCGAGGACCACCGCCAGCCCGCCGTCAACATCGCCCCGAACTTCGTGCTGCCGCAGGTCCCGGCCGCGGCCATCCTCACGCAGACCGTGACCGTGACGGCGGCACCGGGCATCGACAGCGTCTCGCCTGACTCCCTCTCCACCACGAGCACGCCCATCGACACCCCCCCCTCCGCCGCCGCGGCCCTCCTAGCCTCCCTCCTGCACAACCTCCCACCCACAACCACCACCACCACCGCCAACCCATCAAGCAGCACAACCACCACCACCACCCCTACCTCCCCCCCACCACCCACAACAACAATCAACAGCACCACCCTCCTCACCACCACCCTCCCCGCCACCCCGATCCGCCCCACCGTCACCTCAACCCTCACCCTCAACCCCTCGCAAGCCGCGGCCCTGAGCAGCGTCTCCGCCGACGAAGCCCGGATCCTGAGTTCCCTCAATCACCTCGATACGGCGACCATGACGTTTGGATTAGGTGGCACGAGGACTACGCTGCTGCCGTCGGTGGTCGTGCCGACGACGACGACGACGAGCGGTGCTGTGGCGGCGGGTCAGGAGAAGGGAGGGGGCAAGGTGTGTTTCGGGGGGGCCGGGGCCGTGGAACAGAATTGTGTCTGAGGGTGGGTGGGGAATGTCGTTGGCCTCGTGTTGGTGGTGTCGCGTCGTAGATCGTCAGCGAAAAGAACAAAAAAAAAAAAAATATCGAAGCTCTGATCTCTGCCAATCCCTATATCTCGCCTCTGCCTACCCTTACTCCCCTTTCCAAATTCATTCAGTGAGAGATGGAAGAGTGACGTGGACGGGAGCAGATTGACGACCCAGAAGACTGACAGGCAGCCCAAGCACCACATCGTGACCGTCTCCACAATGTGCATCTGAGCATTCACAATTTCTCTCTAACCTCTACATTCTACATGCCCAACCTGTGTTGGAAAAAAAAAAAAAGAAAAACATACAACTCGCGTCAACATGATCCCTAGCAAAAGAACTTATACACCTTCTTCCACCTCGGCCAGGCCGCGCGCTCCGCGCGCTCCTCCTCGATCAGCTCGGCGACATTCAGATCGCGGATGCCGGTATGCAGATCCATATTGTGGGCGCGCACGACGCTGGTGCGCTTCCAGACCTTGTAGACGAGGTAGCAGGCGATGACGACGGGGGCGGCGAGGTAGGCCTCGAAGAAGGCCTCGGTCTGCTGGGCGGGGGAGTCGTCGGCGTAGCCGATGGGCCAGGCGCCGGTCCAGAACTGGGCGAGGAGGAGGAGGAGGTTGAGGAGGAAGCCGAGCCAGGAGCCGACGACGCCGGGCTGGCTGCGGAAGGCGAGGTCCTCGAGGCGGTGGCCCTGGAGGCGCCAGGCGCGGCGGAAGCGGATGTGCGCGAGGCAGATGCTGCCCCAGGTGAAGATGGAGGAGAGGCCGGAGAGGGCGAGCATCCAGTTGAAGGCGTCGCCCTCGACGCGGGAGCCGGCGAAGAAGGCGAGGAGGCCGAGGACGGAGGCCAGGCCGATGGCCACGATGGGCCGGCCCCTGCGGTCGATGTAGCCGAGGATGCGGGGCGCCTGGTGCTGGTCGGCCAGGGCGGCCAGCGTGCGCGAGCTGCCGTAGATGGCCGAGTTGCCGACCGAGAGCACGGCGATCATGATGACGACGTTGAAGACGGAGGCCAGGCCGCTGATGCCGGCGTTCTCGATGGCGATGACGAAGGGCGAGGCGGTGATGTCGACGGAGCTGGCGGCGTTGAGGAGGTGGCCGTCGGTGTAGGGGACCAGGAGGCCGACGAGGGTCAGGGAGACGATGTAGAAGAGGGTGATGCGCCAGAAGACCTGCTTGACGGCGGTGGGCAGCGACTTGCGCGGGTTCGCCGTCTCGGCGGCGGCCAGGCCGACCAGCTCGGTGCCGGCGAAGGCGAAGGCGGCGGTGACGAAGACGGAGCAGAGGCCCTTGAAGCCGTGGTTGAAGGCGCCCGGGTCCCGCCAGTACTGCCCGCCGACGTAGCCGCCGCGGGGCCCGCCGCCGCAGTCCAGGATGACGCCGAGGATGATGAAGCCGACGACGGCCAGGACCTTGACGATGGCGAAGAAGAACTCGGCCTCGCCGTAGCCCTTGACGCCGAAGAGGTTGATGACGATGATGAGCACGAGGAAGATGGCGACCCAGGCGTCGTTGTTGATGCGGCCGTGCGACCAGTAGTTGATGGTGAGGGTGGCCGCGACGATCTCCAGCGGGAGCACGACGAGCCACTGCAGGGCGTAGCTGGGGTCTCGAGGTCAGCACGACAGCGCTCCGGGCGGGGCGCATGTGTGGAGGTCATCGGGGACTTACTTCCAGCCCATGGCGAAGCCCCAGGCGGGATCCAGGAAGCGGGTCGAGTAGGCGGAGAAGGAGCCGGCGACGGGGAACAGGACGGCCATCTCGCCCAGGGCGTGGACGGTGCAGTACATCATGACGCCGATGAGGACGAAGGCGATGAGGAGGGAGGCGGGCCCGCCCTTGGCCAAGGCGCTGCCGCTGCTGACGAACAGGCCGGTGCCGATGCTGCCGCCGATGGCGATCATCTGCAGGTGACGGCCCTTGAGGTGTCGTTGCAGGGGCGAGTTGGCGGTGGCCTCGGCGGCGCCCTCGACGTCGAAGACGCGGCCGTCGGCGCCGATGGCGCCCTTGGGGGTGGCGTGGGCATTGGGGTCGCGCTTGAAGCTGTCGACGAAGCGGGTGGTCCAGGTGGGGCGGTGTTCCTCGTGATGGCCATATTCGGGGGAGAAGGTGGTGGAGCTTTCGGGCGAGTAGTCCAGGTTCATGTGTTTCTCATGGTCCGACATGTTCTCTCCTCGTGACGACCGGGTGCTGTTGAGGTTTTGGGGCCTGGTGAGAATTCCCGGTGGGGTCGGCCAGCCAGGCAGCCGGGGAAGATGCTGGTTGTGCGCGTCAGGATGAGCGGTGGTGATGATGATGATGATGATGATGATGATGATGCCGTGCGCGCCCCAAGCCAGTCGAGAGGAGGGAGGGGGGAGAGAATGAGGGTGCCCAGAAGAAGACGAAGAAGAAGGTGTCCAGGACGGGACCGGACCGGACAGGCAGTGCTGGTGGTGGTGATGAAGGCCGAGTGTGGTGGTGATGGAGTCGTGCGACGGGAACGGATCCCATGTATGTACCTACTTGGTGTACTACATGTACTGAATAATAATCATAATAATAAGCGATTGCTACTGTGCAGAGGAGGGGGTGGGATGATAGGATGATGATGGCAGGATGGGGGCAGGCAAATGATGAGACGCCGCATTATTACGCGAATCGATGCATGGGGCCGGCCGACAGGGGGGTGAGATGTGGGTGTCCAGTGAGTTGATGGTCCACCTCTTGTTCACTTACCGTCCATGTAAATAAAACTCATGCAGGAGATACATGTTATGCAGCAGGCTCGCGGCACAATGCCTGTCACGCCGGTGTCGTGCATGAGCACAGCCGGAATGATCAGTGTATGTATACATGTCCCTAGGTCGAGCGGTGAGAGGGGGTACCTTGTTACCAGGTCATATCCATCATCATGGATTCTAAGGATCCTAATAAGAAGGAGAGAATAGGAGAACAAGGTAGAGATAGATCAGCCGACTACTACGATCGTCGTAGAGGGCGGGAGAGTACATGGAGCATTGACCCATTGATTGAGATTCTCGTGGCGAGACTCGTCAGGTCACGTGGCGATATCGACTCGACACGACGTGACACCACACATGAGAATCCCCGAGGGACAGACCAGACACACCACACTGGCCCCCCAGTCAGTCGCCGGCGCGGAGCTTAACCCAGTCGTCTCTCTGACACAGATAGATTGCCCCAAGGTCGGTACAGTAATCAAAGTAGCTCATCATTCTTCCTGATCATGGTTGCTTGCTTGCTACCTCTTGATCATTATTACATACATACCTAGCTACATGTCCCTCCCTCCCCTCCACCGGCAAACATCGCCCCCGCCGACGCATCCGGGACCATGCACATGCACCCTGCTGCGCCCACCACGTCCGGCCACACAGAGGGGAGGTGGTCCCACCGGCCATGGGCCGACGATGAGAATAAGCACGGGATCATAGCATGAATAATGGCCTCGCGCCGACCACATGTCAAGACTCCCGACTACAGCACGTCGTTCTCGTCCCCATCTCTTTCCTCCATCCTCGGACCGTGCTCGCCGGGGCTCGTTCCAAACGCGACCGATTCGATAGCGTACGAGGTAGTACATGTACCCTGCATCCAGATCAATGTCGTGGCACGTCGGGTGTATAGCGGCCGCGGAAGAAGAAGAAGAAGAAAAACAACAACAACAACGCGAGTCATCGACGAAACCATCATGCTGCTGACCGCAAGTCGTCTGTATCCGTTTTTGTGATCAGGTCCCTAGAGGCAAGAATGCGCCTCATGAATGGTGTCTATACAGCAGGTACCTACCTTAGGCAAGAATGCCGCAGTGCATAAAAGAAAAATAATGCAAACTGCATCCCGACATTCCCCCGATCATGATCCACCCTCTCGCATCCTAGGTCCTTCAACATGCCATGAGATTGAACAGGACAAGGCGGAAACCTCAAGGTACATGGACGGGAGAGTCTTCTAGCACGAGCAAAGACAGATCAGATCAGATCAGCTTCACAGCCTACCTATGCCATACATACACGCGAAAAAAACACAAAGAAAGGGAGAAAAAAAAGATACTGGGGTCCGCTGGCGCCCTCGACAAATGCCTTCGCTACCTACGTTCGAACGCCTGGGACCCATCGTCGTGAGAGGAGAACGCCTCGTACCCATCGTCGTGAGAGGAGAAAAGAAGAAGAAAAAACAGTATAGACAAATCACACGACACACACACACACACACACACACACACACACACACACACACACACACACACACACACACACACACACACACACACACACACACACACACAAACGTGGTCCTCCCACATCGGGCCCCACACGAGCGGCCTACGACCCACCATCACCACCACCACCAGCCTTCTCCCCCTCCTTGATCTCCGCCTCCTCCCCCTCAACCAACTCCTCCATCTTCGCCAGCGCCTCCGCCGTCAGACGCATCTTCTCCCCCCCGGGCGCCACCTCCGCCGCCGACCGATCCCCCAACTGCCGTGCATCATCCCCGTCGCAGCCGGCGGGACTGACCGGCGTCGCCGGCTCACTCCCGAGCGGCCCGCCCTCGCCGACGCTCTCCGGCACATGCAGCTCCGGCCCGAAATGGTCGACCTCCTCGACCTCCTCGTCCTCCTCCTCGTCCTCCTCCAGCGCTTCCTCGTCTTCCTCCGTGATTCCCGTGATCATCTCGCCGCTCCTTCGTCCCTGGATCGATCCAGACCGACGGTTGCCCGTGGAGGCACTCGCGCTCCTCCCGAAAGCCGACGGGGAACCCGCCATGGGACCTTTGAAGACCGAGCGTTTGCGTCTGGCGAAGACGGGCAGAGACGGCGACTGCGGGCCGATATTGCCGAACGCGGATCGCGCTTCGCTGAAGCCCGAGAGCGATCCCAAGTTGGCGGGCAGCGGTCGCCGACTGAGCCGGATGCCGGACGGGAGGGGCCCCGTCGGCGTCGAGGGGAGGACTTTGACCGACGCGTGTGGGGACCTGCCGAGTCGCGATCCAGAAGCTGACGAGAGCCCCGACGGCGAAGCGATGGACGCGCTGCTCGTGCTGCTGGCCTTGGAATGCGTGTGCTGGTGGTGTGGCTGGTACGCGCTCCGGATCGAGCTGACGGACGAGGACGTAGACTTCCTCCCTCTCAACCCGGCACTCGATCGTCGATACGAGGAGTGTGGTAGCGTCCCTGGGCTGAGACTCGTCCGTTTTTGCCGTACGCTGTGAGCGCTGTTACTGCTCGCGGTAGTATTCATTCGAGGTCTGCCAGCCATCGTCGCCCTGCTTGGCAGATCCGGCCGCTCACCCATGCTCATCTTTCGTATCTGCGGTGGCGGACCAGTCTGCAGCCGTTGCATGTTTCGGTCTTCCTGGCTCCCTTCTTCGGGTTTGCCGTTGATGTGAACGGTCGGTCCATTCTTGCTACCTTTCTCGTAATTTGGCGATTTGGCGCGCTTAGCACCTTCCTTGAACCAGTGCTTGACCCAAGCCAGTTGCTCTTTCAGTGGTTGCTGGTAGAATGTCCGTCGTTTTCGTTGCGGTGGCGGGACATAGGTGGGTGAAAGCAGATCTGGATTGACCGTCGAGTAACGAAGCATGCTACCACTGCTGCCGCGAGAGGGACCTCGTGGTCGTCGCAACGCATTATCGTCTTTCGGTGGGGGAGGCGGTCTGCTCAATGGTCGGGGCTGGTCCAGTGAGGTCTCTTTGGGTAGCGGAGGAAGCGGAGGACGATCATCCTCGGGAGTCGGCGACTTGTGTTCAGTGACTCGAGGCAGCTCTGGTGCCATGACAGCTGACGTCGGACGCGTCTTGCGCCGCCCACGCGTGCTGGGTGACCTCGTCATATTCGCTTCGTCGCCCTCGTATATTTCGCCGAGCGCAGTCTGCGCCAACAACCGGCTGCTAGCAGCGCTCAATCGGCGCAGACTCTTCACCTCGGCTTCGCGCTCCTTCCGTTTCCGTTCGCGCCGCTTCTCCTTTTTCTGCTCTTTCTCAATCAGAAGTGCCCACCAGCCCGCTAGCGAGTCACACCTCTGCGACAGCACATGCTCGATGACCATATCAATGTCGACGCCGGCGCTCTTCATTCGCTGTAGCGTATCCTTCTCTACCTGAGTGCTAAACGCAGGTGGCTGTTGCAGCTTCAGGATCTCCTGCTGCTGGGGCGCATGCTCACTCAACCACGAGTCGCGCAGGATGTCTCCAAGGCTAGGCCTGAGCAACGGTCTCTTGGACAGCAGTTTCTTGATCAAGTCCTTCGCCGGCTCAGGTACGTGCTCCGGGAACTTCGGTTCTTCCTTCAAGATCAGCCCCTTGGTGATCTGATCATCATCCTCATCGAATGGCAGCTCTCCGCACAACAGCGCATACAGTATGATGCCCAGACTCCACACGTCCACCTTCTCGCCGGCGTACTTCTCCCCCTTCAGCATCTCCGGCGCGCTATAGCACACCGTCCCACACCACGTCTGCAAGTAATTCGTCTGCCCCTGGTACTCCCTCGTGAATCCAAAGTCCACCAACTTGACGTTATCATGCTTGTCCAACAAGATATTCTCCAACTTCAGATCCCGATGTACACAGCTCTTGCCGTGCACATAACTCACAGCGCCGACCAGCTGCGTAAAGATCTTCTGCACCTTGGCCACCTCCATGCGCCCATGTTGCAAGATGTGGTTGTACAGCTCATCGCCCGGACAGTACTCCAACACTAACCACACCAACGTCTCGGTGACGATCACCTCGTACAATCGCGCGATGTGTGGATGCAAGAACTGCCGATGATGGTGAATCTCGCGCGCCAGGTTCTGGTCGTCCTTCTTCGCGCTCTTGAGCACGACCTTGGAGCCATTGGTGAGCTTGTGCGAGGCCAAGTAGACCTTGCCGAAACTGCCCTTGCCGATCAAGCGTCCGAGGGTGTAGTTGCCGACGGTGTGGAGGTCGGGCGACGAGAACTCGGTGAGGAGGGATTGGTAGGAGCTGGCGAGCTACGGATGCGCAAGCCGACTGGGTCAGCATAAGACCGAGGAATTGACGAAGCCACCCTACCTTGCTGCGCTGCTCTTGCAATTCAAAGTCGGCCTGTGTCCTGGCTGGGGGCATAGGTGGACGTGAAACCGTGACACACCCTCAGTGATGATCACACGGCAGAAGCCCTCGAGCCCCTTGGATTTCCACCGTCAAGCTTCCCACGCGTTGCCGTGGCGTCGTTCGAGTCGCGCAGCGTGCTGTATGTCGACGGGTCAGGATGGGCAACAGGATGCGTGTTGTTTCTCTGTCGAATCATTTGTCGGTTGATTGATGTTGCTGAAGTGCTTGAGTACCTGGTAGGTAAGGTACGAGAAGGTACATGTAGGCAATGGTGCCAAGCTCGCGTCGTCAGACTCAGCTCGACCTCGAAAGTTGGACGGAATCCTCCACCGACTGCCCGTACTAGTAGTAGGTGGATGCTCTTCCAGCACCCAAAGTGATTAACTCGACTAGCGCGTTAGGGATCAGCCCGTCGTCATCCCTCGATCGTCCTTCCACCGCGTCGCCTCCAGCTTCATTAGTCAGCATTGCATGTGATCACTGTTGTCGCCGAGTAATAAGAGGACGATAGTTGGAAATCTTCACAATTCCGAGCAGAGAGGGGCGATAAGAGAAGACGAGAGATGAGGGGGAATCAAGCAGGTCCATCACGCATTGCTGCATCATCCATCTACCAAGAGAAGAATCACAATAATCGTCTAATCAAAGTAGGCCTCGTCGTAGATGCTACTACGCTCATGCTGAACGCCGAAAGTATGCCTCCGAACCAGCGTTCGCGTCTTGGAATCTTGTGCTCGCAAAGCCATTGCTGCTGCCCTTCGTCCTGCCGTCTGTGCCCAGGATGTTGGCATTTTTCAGCCCGAAAGCGAGTTGCCGCGACCTTTATTGAAGAAATCCGCAGGCATCCCGTCATTGGAGAGCTTGCCGAGCTTCGTCAGCGCGGTGAGCAGACCGGTCGAGCCCTGGGTGAGCGTCGCTGAAGCCACGGTATTGCGCTTGCCAATGCTGACAGTGAAGACATCTCGGATCACGCCGTTCTTCTGCAAATCGTTTGCCCAGTGGAACACCACCTCATCTTCGCGGTCGTCGCCGGCCACGAGCATGAAGTCCGGCACCTCGAGACCACTCGAGACAGCGCGCTTTCGCAGGACGTCGAAAATGTGGGTGGCGGCCGTGCGCTTGCTGAAGTCCATCGATTCGATCAAGATGGCCTTCGGAATCGGTACGGCGTGGATGCGCATGCCTTTACACGCGCTGTTGATCTGGTCGACGCTCTCACCAGCAAAGCGGCTTGCTGCTTCTTGGTCCTGTACTTTGTCCCAGCGAAAGAGGAGGCTGGCCTGGCGCTCCTCTAAGTAGCTGCCCTCCAACCGCTCTTCATAGTACTTCAGAATGCTGCGCACTTCTGTCTTCCAGCGTTCCGTGGCTTCGTCGTCGATGAATGATTGCCACTCGCTGTCTTCGGCGCCATATTGCCGGAGATAGCATCCGTTCTCAGCAATCAGGCCGAGGGATGGCAGGGTACGGAAAGTGCTCTCGAGCTCTTGAGGCCGTCGGCCAGACATCACATAGACAATGTTCCTCGAATCGCCCATCAAGTCCGAGATGGCGTCGAGCACACGCTGTGGTGAGGAGAGCGGGATGCCGGTGCTGGTCCGATGCGGTGCAAGCGTGCCCTCGTAGTCCAGGATGAAGACCCGACGCTGAGCATCTCTGTACTTCTCCGACAACTTGGTGAGTGACAAGCGGGGTATCGAGGATGCCGCCCGCTCGGCGTGCTCGCTGTGGACGCGGTCCAAGGTCTTGTTGAGCTCGCTGACCCATCGAGCACCAGTCTTCGTCATCACAATGTCGTGCAGCTTCTTCCACCGCTTGGTCTTCTCCTCCTCGCTCAACTCCAGTGCCTTCTTGATGGCATCTGCTTGCTGCTGATAATCCCATGGGTTGATGGACAGGATCGCATCGCCCAGGACATTCGCGCTGCCTGTGAACTCGCTCAAGATGAGCGGACCATGCTTCTTATGGCCATTCGTGTTTCTCCCGTCTTGGCAATAGATGTACTCGTGTGCAGTCAAATTCATGCCGTCGCGCAATGCTGTGATCATGAGAACATCCGCAACGCTGAGCAGAGCAAAGTATTGAGGGAAGCCGATATCTTGCTTCAGGAACACCAGAGGTTGGTGCGCCAGTGTCGAGTGGACCGAGTCAATCCTAGTGCAAATGTCTGACACGGTCGTCAGCAGTTCCGACTGCTCGCTGGTCGATGTGGCGACCTGTATCAACACAACCTTCTCTCGCCACTCCGGGTATTTATTCAGGAACAGTTCGTAAGCCAGCAACTTTTGCCTTACACCACGAACATTGTCGAGCTTGTCGCGAGCAACGATAATGTGCTTGTCCTTGTACCTCTCCTGGATGACACTGATCCAGTCTTGGACTTCGGGATCGGAACGCTCCTTCTCAATAGCGTCGGCATTCAGTCCAATGGGTTCAGCAGCGACATTAACGAAGTGATCATCGAGCTGGACACCCTCTGCGAGTGTTTCGACGGTGAGGAGACGACTGCATGTTTGCAGGAAGTGGTTGGCGTACTCGTCGGTCTGGAAGGCGATCAAGTTGGCACCCAGCATGCCCTCGAGGAGCTGTTTGCGGGTCGACAGACACCGGAAGACTTCGGAAGAAGGGAACGCCGTGTGTAAGAAGAGACCGATCTTGGCCTCTGGAAGCTTCTCACGGACCATTTGCGGCACCAGCAGGAGATGGTAGTCGTGCACCCAGATTGTATCGCCGCGTTTGTGGACGTCAATGATCCGGTCGGCGAAGGCACGGTTGACAGTACGGTAGAACTCCCAGCTGTGGTCTGCGTATGCCTTGCTCTTGGGATGGTCGGGAACCTGGTAATGAAAGATGGGCCAGAGTATCGTCTTGCAGTAATGCGCATAGTGGCCATCGAAGTCTTTATCGCTCACGAAGACCGGTTCGGTCTTGTACTCGTCCGAGATGAGCTTGTCGCGAATGTCCTCTTTGACCGTATCAGCGAGCGCATCAGTCGGGAATCCCAAGGTGCCGATCCAGTTGATGTCCATGTCACCATTGTCCTCCGCTGCTGCGACGGCCGCATTCAGACCGCCGTTGCCTTGGATAGCCCTTTCAACCGTCCATGGCCGGCCTTCATATCCACGGTCCATGCTACCGGCGCGAGAAGGACGACCATGAGGAGATCGCTTCGTACTTCTTCTCCTCGCATCCTGGCGCTTTTGCTCCAGCTCCTCGTGGACTTTGGCGAAGTCGAGAATCGATCCTGACGGCAAAGGACCGGCGCGAGATCTTGGCTGATTGAAGATGGCTTGTTTGCCCCATTCCGGCACGTTGGCATCGCTGCGCATCAGCGATCGAGGGTCACCCGGCCTTGATACCAACAGCTTCGAGGCATCGCCTGCCTGAGTGCCGAAGAAGTCATCCGCATTCCGGACGCCTGGGGTCCCAGGAGTGGTCGGACCAGCCAGAAGACTGGCCGCCGAAGGCCGCTGAGGGATTTCAATCGTGGAGTTTTGGCGGCTCTGAGTCTTTGGAAGTGATGTTGATCTAAGTGGTGGACTAGGCGCACGCGACCCGTTGTCTTGGTCGAGGAAGTGAATGGTATACGGCGCAAAGCTGCGCGATCGTGGTCAGAGGCATCCATGGTGCAGATGTGCTCTGTTTGCAAGGACACTTACAGTGAAGCTTGTATCGTCGCCATGGCTGCGGGCAGGATGATGCGAGCCGCTACCGCTTACTTTCAGGTCGTTGCTCAGAAATCGATGTAAGCTTTTTCCCGTTCTGCAGCTTTGTTTATCATGTGGAGGTTCACTGGTAAACGGCTTGAGCGAACAGGCGAACCTCAGTTGGCTCTGCGTCTGGTGGGGGAGAAGCAAGTGGGAAGGGGTGTCGAGTTGTTATAAGGGAGGCGTGCAGAAGATGATGGAAGGCTGGAAAAGTTAAGGGATGAAGTTGACCTTGAACGAGGCCCCAGGCCGCATGTGCCCTGAGCTGCCAAGTGAATCTACTAGGTTCCAATATTAAAAATCAGAATGACGTTGCCGCAGCCAACGGCAGCTACGCGCCCTAGTCGCGTGGTCCTTTCCCGCTGCCGTGGAACGTGGGATAAGCAAGAATGGAAACTTCGACTCGGCGTCTCGTTCGCTGGCACAAGCACCGCCCGCCGTCGATCCAGCGGTCACGCGCGGGCGATCATCACGTTCTTCAGCCCTCTTCCAAGGCACAGCCGCTTCAGTGAACTCTGCGAGACACTCTTCACATGCAAGAACCACTCGTCAGCGACATGTAAATAGCCTATTATGCGCATGTGAAAACCGCCTAGCTGGCATGGCGGTGGGATCTGTCAGGTGGCTCTAGCGGTGGCCCGCAATTAGCCGTTGGCAGCGTGTGTGCGCTTCATCGGGGAATACTCTATTCATCGGTATCCTGCAGTCGGCATTTCCCGGCAACATTATGTATTGGGCTCACTCGGACCGCGTTGCATCCTCCATATGTCGTAAGGAAGATGATGGTGGATCGGGACCGCTCGCTTCTTCGGCCACGCAAGCTCGTCACTCGTCACTGTGAGCACAGAGTACATGTACTAAGGCTCGGCTTTAGCACCAGCCAAAAGAAAATTAGTGGTGTCGAGGTACCGCAGCTGTGTCGGCGAGCGTCGACCGCCCGACAGAGGGTTTGATCGATGAAGACGTTGGACTTGGACATGGTTCCGGGGACGCACAACCAACGCGGTTTCCGGTCGTACCCATGTGCCCACGCAAGTTGGAATGCAACGGCCCGACTTGATCCTGCGTCGTACGCCAGAGATCAACACGGTCGTCAGGCACCATGAGTGCAACCAACAGGGACTGTGGATAGAGATTCGCAACAAGAAAAGTCGCCATGTATGACCGACTTCATACACCAATTGCGCCTCAAACTGCGCCTCATGACACCCGACGCCCGCCTGCCATACTGACAATCGACAGCCACGCAATCATGCAACCTGTGCACGCATCCCGCACATCACCCCTACGCTCATCGCCACGAGCTTCGCAGCTCGCACAGCCCCCTCGGCGCAATCCGACTTCGCCCGACTCCCATAAGCCCATGGCCAGTAGGAACAGAACGCTAGCATACAACCTGCCACCCATCCCGCAAGGTGACAGGGCTCTCTCAAAAAACATTGGGTATACTTCTCAAGGTACCGTCAAACAGCATAATCTCTATCGCGTAACGAAGTAGTAAGCAGCAAGCAAGCAAGCAAGCAAGAAGAAACGATCTAGGTGGGTACTCGTTTGAAGTGTATGACTATGCCCAGAAAATAGGTGAACGCCGTCATCTCGTCGTCAGAGTAACTTGATGATAGTTGTGGGAAGTTTGTGTGCGTGAAGTCGAGGACCAAAGTTTGGCGCCGCTGAGGTTGTCGGTTCCGTGTGTTGACAAGATGGTGTCGCTCGGTCAAAGGCCAGTCGTTGACAAGATGTAAGCCGTTAAGATCGTACTCACTAGCCGCCTGCTCTGACGGTAGCTGTGCTATCACTGGAGCTTTCGCTGAGTGACCGGCTAGCCATAATATTCGCAGCTCTCTGTTGGGCGACAACCTCTCGCGCGTAGAACTCGACCAGCATCGTTCCGTACGCTTCGATCTCTTCGACCGGAATCGATAGTCGGAAGTCGTTCAGAAGCAGGAACTGAAGCTCGAGGTGATTCAGCTCTTGGAGCGGTAGACCGCCCACCTGCGAATTTGTTAAGTCATGATCATCTTGGGGCAGATAGCATGGTCCTACCTTTGCATATCGGGAATTAGTATAGAAGATGTCAGAGAAGAACTTGCTCGCGCATGTCACGCCTGCGATGACAAGACGATGGATATTAAAGCTGTCCACCACGAAAAAATGTGACAGGTTGTAGGGATCTGTTGACGGCGATTGCGGTATCGATGGTGAATGATGAGGTCGGCTGTGTGGCGTGCCGGGCACACCTCGTTGATGCTGCTGCTTCTCCAGGCCTCCGGACGAAGGCGGCGTAGCTGTCTGCGTTCCTAAAGGTGTGGTTGCGGTCACGCCCTCCATCTTGTCCGATGCCAGCGAATCTGAGGAGCTGCCCGCACTGCTTGGATTGCTCCTGCTTATAGCCTGCTCGTTTGCTTCTCGCAGGTGCTGCATCGGACCTGCATTCACCCTCTCCGTCATCCTGTCAAAGTACACCAGCAAGCTCAAGAACACCTCGTAGCTTGTGGGGCAGTATTTATTAATCCTGCTCAGGTAGCTAAGAATCGTGATGCTCGGCACGTTCTTGCCATGGAACGCAAGTACACTGCTCGTTTGTGGTGTCAAATGGGGCGCGCCGTCCAGCTGGGACGGCCCTCGGTGCAAATGCTCATGTTGCTGATCGTTCGTTGCGGTGATCTTTGTGAGCAGACCTGCCACCATCTCGATGATATGCTCCACTTTCATGCCACTAATCTCATACTGCGGGCTTTCATCTCCTGACGCTCCTCTTGACCGTGACCTGTTCCGAGTCCGTATCTCTGAGAACGCACACATATCCTCGGTCGCAAAACTCTGTATATGCTCCAAGTCTCGCACCTTGATTTTCTGGGGCCGCCGCGCCTCAGATGTCACATCGACCGCCGGAGTGCTGGCCGCTTGCGTCTGTGGCTGTGTGTGCTGGCTCGGTGGAGCTGCTCGTGCTGCCAAAGGAGGGCTAGGCGGTCGAGTGGGCGTCCGTTGCGTCGTTGCGGAGGTGGAAGCTCGCTGTGGCTGTGGCAAAGGAGCATGCTGGCTAGGCTGGGCGGAGGTGGCTGCAGAGCTGGCAGCTCGCGACCCAGATGAGGACATGAGCGTGTCTGATCGCGAAGGTGCGCGGCTGCGTTTGGCGCCTCCTGGTGGACTGGGGTTGTGCGCGCGTGGCGCTTCTCGATACGAGTATTGGTTGTGGGTGGGAGAATGGTGCCCGAAGAAGGAATTCACCGCGTCGAGTACCACAGAGCCCATATTAGCTCATCGGTCGCCTTGTCGCTCGTTGTCTGTTGTTATGTGGCCCGCGGTCAATCTGTGTATGCTGGCGGTGGGTGATGTCTTTGTATGAGCTGCCTGAGGTGATGTGAGGATGGTGGCAGCACTGTGACGTTTGCTATCCCTTTCCCAAAATCTCGGGAGGGAGGTCCAGGGAAGATGTATGGGACACACGTGCTTGGTTGGGTAAGGTACTACTTAAGATAGCGGTGTAGATCTCTCGAGATCGGACTCCTGAAGACTGCAGCACCCACGCGTTTGTACAACGATACTCACCTCACTCATGCCCAAATCTTCCCCACCTCGCGCAAGATCGTACAGTCTCGGCAGCAGGATCGTGTACAACCTCACACCTGTCTCAAATCCTCAACGCAAGAAACCGGTTAACCGCCCCCGAGCCCGTTCGGTAAAGTGTCGGTATGCAAGGACCCCGACAGGACAACAATCAATCAAGCGATCTGTCATAAACGGAGAATCGTGTATACGGCACTACTTGTACAGGTGGTTCCTGTGAAAGCAGTCGCATAGCCTTCACCTCCCCTGTTCACGCGCCTCTTGCCCGCATGGCAAGCTTGCATCTAGCATGTGAACGCAAGCCCAAAACTGCAAGGAGCCTAGGCGGCGGCCATCCCCGGCAGCAACGTCAGCAAAATCCCATTCGCTGGGGACAAGGAATGGCTATGTTCCTGAGAAACTCGATGATCAATAAATCGCGATTGCTCGTATGCAGGCACGATCAGAGAGTCTGGACCGCTTTCGGACTCACACCCGTTGCTGCGTGAGACGTATGTGGGAAGATACCTTAGCTACAGAACACCGGACAGCACGAGTGCTCATCTAATCGTGGTATGAGATGGATCGCAAGGTGGCCGGAGTAGAGACCGTGGCATGCAGAAAGGCGATGCAGGTGTAGAGATCGTGCATCGCTGATTGCAACTTGGAGCTATGAGGCTTCACAAATTACTTATATTTGCGGCTCGTAAAACCAGCCGAGAAGTCGGCGATACTGCAACAGCTCACCGCCAACAAAATAAAGGATAATCATGCAGCACGAGCACCCAAGACGACCAACGACAGGTCGCATTTGTTGACCGAATCTAGAAATCTCCAGGGTGTGCTTGGGACCTTGGAGTCAGAGGCGAGGATTATCTCATTCGAGAACAATGCTGCGTTGACATGTGAGGGCCAACCCACACTCTAAACTCGAGCGCCTTTGTGAGTGCCCGGTCGTGGAATGCAATTGCCCTGCATGCTTGTGATGCTCTCCATTATTGTACATATCGCTTGGTGTATCGTTGCTGAGCCAGTTTTCATTTCGCGTCTTTGGATTCTTGAGGTGACAGCGAGCTCGCGCCGTGTCTCACCACTGACGGCCAATCAATGGACTTGGCATTCCTCAATCCATCACCTCATGCTCCTGTTCATCCCAGCCTTACGGCGCCTCCGTACCCGGACCCTCGTAATTCCTGTCCGGCAGATACAGATGCCTGATCGCGCCTCTCTTCGTCAACACCACCATCCTGATCACACCACCGGAGCTCCCATCCCACTTGATCGCCTCTGCCAGCGCCCCCTTTACAAACTTTATGCCCTCCTCTTCCGTCATGCCCTCTCGCCAATTCGCGTCACAGTAGCCGTATATATACGTCGACCCAGACCCACCGATCGCATACGCCTGCTTATGCAAACTGCCACCAAGAGGTATGCTGTACACCTGCCCTCCGTGCCTCTGATCCCACCCCGCGATGATGATGCCCGCACTCAGCTGGTCCTTGTTGTCGTAGCACAATTCCTGGAATAGCGCCGCCGCTGTCTGAGTGGTTGGAGGCTCGTCGTTTGTGATTCCGTACATGCCAAGATGATACTGGACGATGTCTGCGACGGCCTGTGTATCAGCAGCGGAGCCAGAGCGACAGCACCAGATGGTGTCGTGGACTTGGGTCAGCTTGTCGGTGACGCGGTTGGCAATGTAGGCGCCGGTGGTGGTGCGGGAATCGGCGCCCAGGATGACACCGTCTTTGAAGTTGATGGCCATGATTGAGGTGCCCAGGTTTACTTCGCCGGTCTTGAGGTGATGCATGTCGATGTGGATGCCATCTGAGTAGTGTTAGTACTAGTAGGCAAGATGGTCATCGATGTTTGGCTTGCCTTCACCCAGCATGCCCGTTTGTTGGATCATTTTCGAGGCTGGGTATATTGTGTGTAGGACAGAGGTCAGGGACGGCAATCTGGAAATCGTCTGTGGTAGATGGTTGAACTGGGCCACGGATTAGGATGGTTGTTAGGTGCTGAGGCACACACGTCAAGGCTTCAAAGAGCTGTCGCGTGTGAAGCTTGGACCTTTCCTGTGGCGCGGTTAAGCTTCGCGATGCCTGCAATCGATAAGTCACAAGTGCCTTCGCGCTCCATCTCGCGCTCGTCCTCTTCCTTTCTTGCTACATGTACCTACACATCCACACCATGTCCTGACACCTGCCTCCCCAGAATGGCACCCATCGACGAGTACGCGCTGGTGACTGTCCTCTCTTCACACGTCCGCGACAGCGATGAGCAGGCGATCTTGGTGGAGGCTGGAAGCTTAACTCCGACTCTCTGGTTCCTCGAACATGCTGCGCATGCAGGAGGCGATGTTGAGGAGCGACCTCGGAAGCGCAGAAAGATCAAGCAGGAGGAAGATAAGACAACGAGCGCCGCTCCCGATCCAGCTGCCGAGGAAATAGTGCTGAGCCGAGTCGTCGTCGACTTCCACTATCCCGAGACGCTTCACGCTAAGCCAGCGAAAGCCAAGGCTGTAGGAGAAGATGTCGAGTTTGGACGTGCTGAGGACGTGCTGGTGGTGCCATATGGGATCGAGGATGACAGGCTGCGGTTGACAACAGCCACGAATCGTGGCAGCGTCCTGCTGATCGATTACAGCGGGATGCCGCCACGGGCAAGAGATGCGTTGCGACAGTTGGCATTGCCTGGACAAGTGAGAGATTCATACTCTGGGCGCCGCAGAATATTCCGTCCAGCCACAGATCTACGGTGCACGATGAAGCGTTCTTCGGGTCAGCTGTATAGCATTGTCAGGTTGGAGACAACCGTCCGATGGCGCTCAGGCGCATCAGCGTTCCCTGCAGGCTTACCAGTAGCCAGAGGGCGGGTCCACGAGGACTACGAACTCTTGATCGATGCTTTCCCAGATCCAGCACGTCAGGAAGTGGATCACGGCAAAGCATGGACACCAGCAGAGTTTTACGACAGCGTATATGTGCCAAGTAAGAATCTCAGTACTCCCAAATCATATGAAGATGTGCTAGAAAGCGATCTGTACCCGTTTCAGAAGCGCGCTGTCTCGTGGATGCTTGCAAGAGAAGGCGTTCATCCTCAGGACGAGGGATGGTCGAAGCTTTCAGGATATCAGCAACATGGGGCAGGCTTCCACCGAGCGATCAAGGACATAGATGGCAAGTCCTGCTACATTGACTACCTGCAGGGCATCATCTCTCGCGCCAAACCCTCATTCGGTGCAGACACTTTGTCCGGTGGTCTATTGGCGGAGGAGATGGGACTTGGCAAGACTGTTGAGCTCATGGCCCTGCTGAGCCTTCATCCCAGGCCGGCGGATCACGTCGGTGACAAAGTGCATGATGAAGAATCCGGAGCCAAGGTCACCAGATCCAAGTCCACGCTTATCATTACTCCTCCTTCAATCTTGCACCAATGGCAGAATGAGCTCAGTAGGCACGCTCCAGCGCTGAAAGTCCATGTCTACCAGGGCATTCCTAGCAATACGAAAAAGGCCCCCAAAGAAGCTCAGGTCATCAACGATCTCGCCACCAAGTACGACGTCGTGCTTGCGACTTACTTTACGCTTGGCCGTGAGGTACATTTTGCAGAAGACCCGCCTGACCGCGAAATGCGGCACAAGCGTAAGTATGAACGAAAACGAAGCCCACTTGTGCAGATCCAGTGGTGGCGGGTATGCCTTGACGAAGCGCAAATGGTCGAGTCGGGGGTCACAGCGGCTGCGCGAGTTGCCTGTCGTCTTCCTCGAGTCAACAGCTGGGCTGTCACTGGAACGCCGGTGCGTAAGGACGTGCAAGATCTTCACGGCTTGTTGATTTTCCTACGATTCCGACCTCTCAGCGAGAGTGTCAAGTTATGGCGCCATTTGATACGAGACCACCGGCATCTCTTCCGCACAATCTGGGCCAGTATTGCTCTCCGCCACACAAAGGCTTATATTCAAGAGGAACTGCGCCTGCCATCGCAGAAGCGTGTTGTGCTAACAGTGCCGTTCTCCGCTATCGAGCAACAAAACTATGCGACCTTGTTTGATGAAATGTGTGAAGAAGTGG
This sequence comes from Teratosphaeria destructans, assembly GCA_010367425.1. Taxonomy (NCBI): domain Eukaryota; kingdom Fungi; phylum Ascomycota; class Dothideomycetes; order Mycosphaerellales; family Teratosphaeriaceae; genus Teratosphaeria; species Teratosphaeria destructans. Next base: position 97,235 of record WBMN01000035.1, on the reverse strand, counting down.
GCCTTAATAAGGATGGCTCGCCAAAGAGTGATGACTGGGATCTAGATGAGCACGTCGAGAGAATGCGAATCTGGCTAGCCCGCCTGAGACAGACGTGTCTACATCCTCAAGTAGGCGGCCGCAATCGACGCGCTCTTGGCAGGGGAGCGGGTCCTTTACGCACTGTCGCCGAGGTCTTGCAGGTCATGATCGATCAGAACGAGACCGCAATTCGCATTGAAGAGAGAGCCGTGCTGTCTGCGCAAGTCCAGCAAGCGCATGTACTTGGCAACAATGACGAAGACATTCACAGGAGCGAGAAAGCGCTTGAAATTTACAAGAATGCAATGAATACAGCAGGGCAGCTGGTGCAAGAAGCTCGTGATCGTCTAGTCAAAGCTAAAGCTGCCGCCATCGCGAAAGGCGAATCCACTGTTGAAATGGATGCTGAAGACGAAGAATCCGATACCGAGGGCAACCCAGAGCTTGGTCGTCTGCGCAACGCATTGCGAACAATATTGCAGCTGCAGCACGTTTGCACCTTCTTTGCGGCTACGGCTTGCTTTCAAATCAAAGACAACGAAGCCCTCACTCAGCCGAATTCTGACGAGTTCAAGCAACTCGAGGAGCAAGAGACCTACCTTTACGAGTCTGCGAAGGCATTGCGCAGGGAGATTCTTGGGCAATCATCGAGGAAAGCAGAGGTCTTGATGAAGAAGATTCACGACAAGAAAGCCAGGAACGAATTGACACAGATGCCGACCATTCACGACCTTGAGCTCAGCGGTATCGAGAGCAGACGAATCATTGACAAGAGCGATGAGCTCTTCGAGGTGATCCGTGATCAAGGCGAGATCATCACGGAATGGCGAGGGAAGATAGCCGAGTACTTGCTGAAGCCTCTAGTTGATGAAGAAACGGAAGGCGTCGAGATTACGGGCGAGGAATACGAAACATCAACCAAGCAGCAGGACGAGCTCTACGTCTACTTTGACGCGATCAAGGCGATGCAAGCAGATATGAACACCTTCATCACCGGCGAAGCTGCTCCCCTCATCGATCATGAGGTCAAGGAAAACACAAAACTCGCAAAGAAGTACCTCGATCCGGAAGTGCTTGAAGAATTCAAAGTCGCTGTGCATGCGCCCGAGCTATATCTCAAGCTCATGCAAAAACGTGACAAGTTCAGACAGCGTAAAGAGCATGTCGGCTCTGTCCGCGGTTTGATGCAAGAGGCGCGCGCGGTGGAGGGCTCATTGCAGTATGGCAACCGTAGTGAGGTCGAACGAGCCTTGATGCAGAAGCAACTGCAGGCATTGAACAAAATCCTGAAAAACTACACCATTGCTCTGAGTGCACTGGACAAGGAGATTGATCTCTTTAGGTCTGCGCAGAACCAGCGACTGGAGTTCTACCGACAACTGCAAGAATTGTCAGATGCTGTTGCGCCGTACAAGGAGAAGTTGGACGAGCACCTTGATGAGCTCGCATACGATGCCGCGACCGAAAAGTTGCAGCAACTATCGACCAAGCTTGCGCAGCTGAAGACGAAGAATCGTTTCCTGCTTCACCTGAAGCAGGAGGAGAGCGACAACAAGGAAGGCCGAATCTGCGTCATCTGTCAGACGACGTTTGAAAATGGTGTCTTGACTGTCTGTGGTCATCAGTACTGCAAAGAGTGCATACAGCATTGGTGGCGGCAGCATCATACATGTCCCGTTTGTAAGAGGCGTCTTGTTGCCGCTGACTTCCACAATATTACATATAAGCCGCAAGAGCTGAAAGCCCAGGAAGAGGACAATTCTGGCGCCTCGTCACCCGGAGGCTCGCAGACGTCCCAAGCACAAGACTCGCTGGGTTTGCAATCCTCCATCTATTCTGATGTTGACACCAAGCTCATGGACGAGATCAAGGCTGTGGACCTACCGGCTAGTTATGGGACCAAGATCGATACGCTCGGTCGCCATATGCATTGGATCCGCGAACATGACCCGGGCGCCAAGTCGATCGTCTTCTCGCAGTATCGGGAGTTCCTGGACGTCCTCGGTACAGCACTGCAGGATTTCAAGATTGGCTATGCTCGTCTTGGGCGCAATGGAGCGGTCGAGAAGTTCAGACATGACCCAAGTGTCGACTGCTTGCTCCTGGACGCCAAGACCGACTCATCAGGTCTGACCCTGGTCAACGCCACGCACGTCTTCATCTGCGAGCCTCTCATACAAACGGCCGTCGAGCTGCAGGCTATAGCTCGTGTCCACCGCATCGGACAGACGAGACCGACGACTGTCTGGATGTATCTCGTCAACGACACAGTCGAAGAGTCCGTCTACGAGATTTCGGTGGCCCGACGCTTAGCCCATGTGCAGTCCCGTCAGGCGCAAGACCGTAAGGGCAAATCGCGCTCAACCACCCCTGCTCCGGGACTGCTGCAGGAGGTTGCCATAGATGCCGCCAATTCGGCGGAGTTGCAGTCGGCTCCCCTACATAAGCTATTGACGGGCGGGAAGGGTGGTGGCGAGATGGTGGGCAGGGAGGATCTGTGGCAGTGCTTGTTTGGGAAAGCGCAGAAGGCTCAGCCGAGTATCGAGTTGCAGAATGAGATGGGCAGACACTTACGAGCTGAGGCTGGTGAGGCGAGGAGAGCGAGCGCGCAGGCCGCTGCTGGGGCGGAGGGATAGAGGTGTTATGAGTATTTTGAGATACCCCGTGGCATCTGGCCGCCAGGCCTTTTGAGAAGCCAGCTCAGGCAGTACCTAACAGGACATGCATAGGCATGGAAACGTCGTGTTCGACATGGCGAGCACCGAGTACATAGTGTTATACTGGGTTGTGCAATACAAGTGCTGCTACTGGTCACGATGATGCTTTTACGAACATAACGACGGGCTGTGCTGCAAGAAACGTCCGCAAAAGGCTTAGTATTGTTCGTTCCTTCCGTTCCTGCAGTAGCCGACAAACAGGCCCCACTCGGAGGGACCCACCTCACATCTTTTGACCTTCCCTTTCATCCTTGAACATCACTGCACTCCTCTCCCTCCACCCTCTCCCACACACCTCCCCGGCGACGACATGGGCAAATACAGCGACGACCCGGCGTGGGCGGATGTGACGCCCATCCCGCTCCAAGAACCCCACACCACGCAGCCCCTCGCCGCCATCGCGTACAGCGACGACTACGCCGAATGCAGCGCCTACCTCCGCGCCGTCATGGCCGCCAACGACTTCTCCCCGCGCGTCCTCGATCTCACCGAAGACCTCATCGACATGAACCCCGCCCACTACACCGTCTGGCTGTACCGCGCCAAGTGCCTCTTCGCCCTCGACGCCGACCTAGAACAAGAGCTCGAGTGGCTGAACGAGGTGGCCCTGGGGCATCAGAAGAACTACCAGATTTGGCATCATCGGTTTCTGTTGCTGGGGAAGATGGGGGAGGGCCTTGACGGGCCGAGGTTGGCGGGGGTGGTGAAGGCGGAGAGGGAGTTTGTCGGGAAGATGTTTGAGATGGATGCCAAGAACTATCATGTGTGGAGTTATCGCCAGTGGTTGGTCAAGCGGTTTGGGCTGTGGGAGGACGGGGAGCTGGAGTTCACCGAGGCCATGTTGGAGAAGGATGTCAGGAATAACAGTGTGTGGAATCATCGGTGGTATGTGGTCAATGGACGAGAGGAGGAAGCCGAGGGTGGTGTGCCCGGCGTGACGGATCCGACGGTGAGGCAGCGGGAGACGGAGTTTGCGCTGCGGGCTATCGCCAGGGCGCCGCAGAACCAGAGTCCGTGGAATTACTTGAGGGGCATCGCGAGGAAGAGTGGGATGTCGTTGAGGCATTTGAAGGACGTGGCGGAGATGTATGCGGATCTGGAGAGGCCAGATAGTGTCAGGTCAAGCTTTGCGTTGGATTTACTGGCGGAGATCTTGGCGGGGGAGAAGGAGGAGGAGAAGGCGGGTGTGGCGTTGGATCTATTGGCGCGGAAGTATGATCCGGTGAGGAAGAATTATTGGGAGTATAGGAAGGGGTTGTTGGGGCTGCCGGCTGGAGCTGTGGTGGCGTAGATGGTGGTCTTCCAGCATGATGATGGCGCTGCTTCAGCACGAGATACCCGAATATCGAGACAGTTCTCAGATAGCTCAAAATGCTAACGACGTACCCACACCTTTGCTCCACATGAGCCGCTGCTGCACTGTCGTTTCGCCGCAAGCTATCCATGATCATCACGCCTCACCCGATCCTTCCCAGGTCTCCATCAACACCATCCCCCTCCAGTCCACCATCGCGCCTCCCCTCACATTCCCTCACTACCGCGCCCTTCCCCCCCACATCACCGTCCTCAAAATCCCCATACTGCGCCCTCCACCCCTCAATCATGGCACTCGTCACATTGGACCCCCCGCAAACCACCACCACCACGACCTCCTCCCTCCCCACCGCCCGCCCCAACGCCCGCTCCAACCTCCCCCCAAAACACGCCGCGACGCTCACCCCGCACGCCAACTCGACCAACACCCTCTCCTCGTCCGCGAACCGCACGCACCCCCTCGCCGCATCCGCATCGCTCCACACCGCATGCGCCGTGCGGCCCGTCTCGCGGCCCCTCCGCGCCAGCTCAAACGTGCGCGCACTCACCCTCGTCGCGCCGAGCGACGTCGCCTCCGACGTGACGCCAGGCAACGTGACCAGTTCGCCCGCGGCGAGGGCTCGCGCCAGGGAGTCGCAGCCGGCGGTCTCGACGCCGAGCACGGTCGTGCGGTCCCACCGGGGGCCTCTGGCCTCGACGCCGTCCACGAGGCCGTTGAAGAGCCCGCCGCCGCCGACGGAGCAGACGACGACGCTCGGCGCGGGCGCCCCGCGCGCGGCGAGGTCCTCGTCCACCTCCTCGATCAGCGTGGCGTGGCCCGCCCACGTCACGGGGTCGTCGAACGGGTGCACGCACACGGGTTCCTCGCCGCGGGCGCGCGCGGCCGGCACCACGACCTCGCGGAGGTAGGTGTCGGCCTCGGCGAGGGTGGCGCCGTGCTGCAGGATCTGGCGGGCGCCGGCCGCGCGGAGTTTGGCGATCATCAGGGGTTTGGTGGTGAGGGGGACGACGACGGTGCTCGGGCGGCCGAGGGTGCGGGCCGCGTGGACGCAGGCGAGGCCGGCGTTGCCGCCGGAGGAGGCGTAGAAGTGGGTGGTGGTGGGGTTGCGGGAGGTGCGGAGGGCGTGGTGGCAGAAGGCGCCGATGCCGCGGGATTTGAAGGAGCCGGAGGGTTGGAGGGGGTCGAGTTTGAGGAGGATCCGGCTGGGTGGGGGGGTTAGTGGGNGGGGGGGGGGGGGGGGGGGGGGGGGAGGGTTACCATCCTGCTGCTTGGGAGAGAGAGGCGGATTCTATGAGGGGGGTTTTGAGCCAGAGTTGTGGGGTTGTGGAGAGGGAGGTGGTGGTGGGTTTGGGTTGTGTGGGTGATGGGTGGTCTGGTGATGAGAGGGAGGAGAGAGAAGCGTAGGAGGAGTGGCGGTAGGCGGTCAAGGCTTGAGGATGAGGCGCCATGTCGGTCTCGCTGCAGGGTCTAGTCTGTGGATGATTGTCCTGAGAAGGAAAGGGGTGTGTGAGGCATGTGATGGAAGGGGATAGGGATCTACGGGGGTACTTATGCTCTCTTGACCGTTTGTCGTGAGGTTAGGGCGTGGTAAGGCAGGACATAGCTCCTGTGGCGCTTTCTGGGATCCCTGGGAGCCGGGAGGGAGTTGGTAGTGGTCAGGATGCAGGCAGGACGGGGGGGAGAGGAGGAGTTTCGCGCGGGAATGGGGGAGACTGATGGGGGGGTTTGCGTGGTCGGAGTGGTAGCGTCGAGGCCGCACGTTCCGCAGAGGTCATTTTTCCTTCGGGAGGGAAAGGTGGGTGGAGGTTCCTAAATCACCCGGGTGTAGCTAGGTACTTGCTTCTCCAATCGATGCGCCGCGATATCGTTCGGGGTGAAGGATGACTGATACAGTCACTGCTACGCCATAGCATCCATGTGTTTGTCCAACGGCTGCTGCGGAGGTCTCGAGTTGGGTGTGCGGGAAAACGAGTTTGCCGGCGGGAAACTGAGATAGCAGGTCAGCTTTTCACCTGCCAGATGATAGATCTGACCAACAGAGTTTCCCGCCTCATCATTGCTGAAATGTCCTCTCGTAAAAGGGGAGGGGGGGGCATCCTCTGAGCTCCCTACCTTGTCGAGGCGGATGTGTACATGTACTTCACCGTGGGCAAAGTACAGCTACTTGGACAAAAGTGACCACGGGCCTACGGCTGATACTGATGGACCTATGTACGCCGATCGCCTACATGCATGTTGGAGCCAGACATCGAAGTAACCCGGTGCTGGTGCTTCAATGATCCGTCATCCGCTTAGCGGGCCGATGGCAGAGGTTGAGCGAGGACTTGGGGTGGCGAGGGAGGGTGGTGTGGTGGGGAGGAGGGGGTGGGGATTCAGGTCGGTTGGATGGTGTGGTAGAGGTGCAGGTTGAGTGAGGGGTGCGTTGGGCATGGGCTTCTTGGTGAGAGGTCCGGTGTGACGGTGTTGACGTGACAGGCATGGTCTGGGCCACCAGACTCGAATGTGAGGGTGCAGCGGACGAGAGACCCACACTCGAGGTCGCAGGCATAATATCACTTCATTCACCTCACGTCCATCAACGTTATTCGTACATGGCGGTATGTCCCGCTTCAACAATTCTCAACACTGATCGCTCAGCTTCGCCATCCCTGACTCTTCTTCCCAACACCAAAACTCCTCACATATCGTACCATCACCACACACCTACGGTCTCCAATACTTCCAAGCATCCCGATCCTTCTTCGCACTAACCAGCTCCTCCACACCTTCCCTGCCTTCCACCGTCAGGAACATCTCCTGGTCAATCTCCTCATCGTTCAATACAGCGGGGTACAGCACGCCCACGCCATCTCCTCCGACGGTAGTCTCGTACTTTGCGAATCCCTCTTCCTGGAGCTGCTCCTCAAGCTGTTCTAACGGAGTCTTGCCGTCGTGCTTCGTCGCTGATGTCGCATGGCCGTTGAGCTGTCCCTTTGTGGAAGAAACTTGAGTCGGTCTCAGAAGAGTGATGGCGCAGCCTCCGCCGCCGGCGCCCGTAAGTTTCGTCCACCCGACGCCGGCTTGGTCGACTAGATACCGTAATCTTTCGAGTCGTGGGTGGGACACGCCGAGGCTGGTGAGGAGGCCGTGGTTGACATTCATCAGCTCGCCGAGATGGTTGATGCTCTCTATCGAGCCCGGGTCATCGCCAGTCACGACATGGTGCGCGGACCGCGTGATGGAGTCGATGGCGTCAAAGATGTGTCCGGTCACGGCCGGGTGTGCTGACTTCAGCTGGCCGACTTTGGCGACCTCGGCGGCGGTACTCTTAGCGTGATTCGTGTCGATCAGGAGGAGAGGGAGTTCTGGGAAGTCTCGTAATATGGACACGCTCGGTGGCTTCGTATAGTCTGTCCGCTGGAACAGGACGGCATGACCGTTGGTGGCCACAGTGTTGTCGACGCCAGACGGGTTGCCGTGGATCAGCATTTCGCCGACGAAGGCCCACCTGTTGATTCGCTCCAGTTGCTCCTCAGCTTCTCTCGTCATCTGGTCTGGATGTGGGCCTGACAACGCCCTGCACTGCAACAACAAGGCAGTACTCATACAGACACAAATGCTCGCACTGCTTCCAAGGCCCACCCCGACAGGTATGGTCGACCGCAGAGCATATGAACAAGGCGGACTGTTCTCGCTGCCGAGTGACAAGAAGAGGTACAGGAAAGCCGATGCGGCATTCTTGTCTCGCTTGCGATCTTCCGGACTCCGATCTTCACTGACGGAAGCAATGTGCGGCTGCATGGCCTCGACCAGCTCGTCGTCCAAGCTCGTGACCATGTCATAGTACTTCTTGCGCTTCGCCTTGAACGCCGCCCAAGGCAGGTCGGGTATGTGCCATGTGTGCTTGAGGCCAATGTCGGCGAATATCAAGGTCGCCGTCCTCTTCGACTTGGAGAGGGTGGTACACAGCAGGTAGGACCGTAATGATATCGCCGCCGCCATCGCCGCCTTCCCATGCACCACCGCGTGCTCTCCGTATACGATGGTCTTGCCTGGCGCCGACACAATGAAGGGCGGCGCAAGTGGATTCGACTCTTTGCGGCTGTGAGGCGGCCGTGCATGGCCGTTCGTGGCGGCTCTCCCCTCTTGGCTGCCGGCGACAGACAGCGGCTTGACGGTCGTCTGTGGTGGCCTGCCGCCATCTACATGACCATTGGGTCGTGAAGTCGGATGCACGCCATTGACCCCATTCGTATGTCCGTTCATTGTCTTGGTGGATTCGCGATGTTGAGCTCGATTGCCTTGCTCATGTCCAGAATGCCCGATGCTCTTCTATGCCGACGATCCCCTTAACAGCTGCCTGCAACGACGCTCGAGAGGCGCAGTGGACACCACATGACTCCAATCGTGCCAGAAGATGAATAATGCAAAGCAGATCCAACTTTATTCTTACAGGAGATTCCCCCAGAAAGTCAGGGGCACTAGGCCGGACAAAGCGTAGCACAATCCGGGGTATCATTATTGCATGCATGACCTTTTCCCCCCTCTACATGTACATCTCATCATCCGACTGCAGGAAGATCATGCGAGAGACCCTGATCAAGGTCCACGAGCTCATCACCACGTAACAATCATATCTGACGGACCAAGCAGAGAGTGACAAGTCATACCTCCGAGTGAAAATGGACTTCTACATCCCAACACTATTCCAGATGGACCACATGCACTTATCTATATGATACAGCCAACATGGCAAAACCTCAAGCACGCGTGCGCATGATCCAGTGTCGCGAAATGACGTGAGAATCAAAAGGGGTATGTATGATGGGTATCATGCATTCCCAACGTCGGTATCTCCAGGCTTAGCATGGCGGTCAGACATCCACATGCTTCCTGATGAAATCCTCCACGTAGTAGAAGTAGCCTGACTCTGCGACAGTGTTGTTGTGGTCGCCATTCGGCAGCTCTTTCCAGACGACATTGCTCGATTTGCAGAGCTTGAATAGTTGCTTCATATGTGATGGTCTGGAACAACAAATATCAGCTCGACTACCGCCTCCACATTCTCACGGCGGACCTACGGCACGATCTCATCCCGGAGACCACTCAAGAACAGCACGGGCACGTCGGTGATTTGCGGGAGCTTCTCCTCGCTCTTCCAGTATTCGTGGCACAATGGAGTCAGGTAACGAGCCGCAGGCATTGCGCTCGGGATCATCTTGGCAATGCTCAGGAAGGTATTTTCCAATATCAATCCTTTGATATCTCCTGTGCCTTGGTTCTTCGCAACCAAGTCAATGCTGACCGCGCCACCGAGACTTTGACCGTATAGTATGACCTTGTTGTTCTTCAGGTCCGCGCGTTGCCGTATGTAGTCGAGAGAGGTCTGAGCATCAATGACGAGACCCTTCTCGTTCGGGGTTCCAGTGGAAAGGCCGTAGCCGCGATAGTCGACCATCAATGTGGTACATCGAATGTCGTTGGCCAGGACCTTGGCAATCGGCAGACGGTGACCAGCGTTCCCAGCATTGCCATGGAAGGTCAGGATAGTCACAGGCCGAGCTGTCGAAGCATTATCAGGCTTGATCAGGAAGGCGCTTAGGGTCTCTCCATCAGGCGTCGGGATTAAAAGCTCCTCGAAGTTGTCAATCCCAAATTGAGATGGGCGTGGTACTTCAGTCCTGGCACCTGGCGGGAGGTTTCGTGGATAGATTATCTCGCTGTAGATGAAGCTTAGCATGATGGGGGTTTAGGTGGGTTGGTTGAGGATGGAAACACACTTCTGCCAGTAGTACAGTGCGCCTCCTGCCAGGCTCACAAGGCCACCACCGAGATACAACGGCAGCCTTGCCCACGCCCAGAGGGAAGCGGCCATGGCGGAGGAAGTGACAGCAGAGAGCGAGGGGAGGGAGGTCTGGAGAGCACTACTCCATCGTCGCAAGCTGCCCAGTGACTGACCGTGAGCCCAAAGAGAGACAGTGGGGGTTTGATGTGGTGTACCGTCGACGACTCCTCCTGCGCTCGGGGTGGAGATGTCGTACGTGTGGCTTGATGATCCCATAATGTTGATATCCGAAGGTAGGCCTGTGGCGCGTGCTCTGACTGAGTAATGAGCGGAGTCTGCGCCACACCTCGTGATTCATGATCCTCGGGTTGGAACTCCGGAGCTGGTCCGAGCCGAAGTCTTGTATATTCACTCCGGGACATTCCATCTTCTCTTCTTGCACTTCCTGTACAATAGATGCGAATATATCAGAAGATATTGGGACCGGAATTCCTGGGGCGGCCGAGTCCTCTAATACACATGGGCGCAGTCAGACGAACCGCCCGTCGACACACGTGCCATTATGGCCGTGACTGCCGCCGTCTCACTCGATGATGAGTCCGGCTTGTTGCCACCTATAAAGCTTGAGAAGGTCAGGTATCCGTAACGACAGGACACGGATGGAACGTCGCTGACGGAAAACCTCAGGCTCGCCATGTCAAGTATTGGACGCGATGCTTGAAGACGCTCCTCCCCCATCAGTATACCAGCAACGACAGCAACCGGATGTACCTGGCTTATTTCATCATATCGGCCCTGGATCTACTAGGAGTACTGGGGACCGTTTGCTCCGAGCAGGAACGACGGGATCACATCGATTGGGTGTATCACTGTCAACACCCGGGTGGCGGCTTTCGGATGTGGCCTGGAACCGACTTGGGCGATCGAAGAAACGAGTCAAATGCACAATGGGATCCCGCCAATGTCCCAGCTACCTACTTCGCTCTGGCTCTCCTCTTGATCTACAACGATGACCTCCAACGGGTGAGGAGAGCAGGAACACTGCAATGGCTCGCCCAAATGCAGCGCCCCGACGGCTCCTTCGGCGAGACTCTCGTCAATGGTCAGATCGAAGGAGGGCGGGACCCCCGATTTGGCTACTGTGCGGCGGGCATCAGATATATGCTGCGCGGTGACAGCTCAGGCCCACTCGATGTTGCGGGACAGCAAGTCCCAGACATTAATGTGGATGAGCTCGTTCGCTGTATTTGCGCGGCGGAAGTAGGTACTCTGGCATCTGGCGATGTTGTAACCGCCTCTGAATCAAGCTAATACTCCAGCAGTGCCACGACGGCGGAATTGCAGACGAGCCGTTCCACGAGCCGCACGCAGGCTACACATTCTGCTCTATCGGCGCTCTTGCCCTGGTCCGACGACTACGCTTGAATGAAGCTGGCGGTGATGGTGACGAGGTCTGCGGCCCATCAAGTCCAGCAAACACCCTGGGCTGGCTCGTCTCACGACAAACCGAGCTGACGGACCCCAACACCGGACTCGACAGCGAGTTCAGTGGGTCTCCCTCGTCTGGCACCCAGATAGCGGAAGGCAAGATGTACGACAAAGAGGATGGTCAAGTCCCGGCTCATCAAGCCCGGGTCGATTCGGCCGCGGGCTCGATCTTTGATCTGCTTGTGGACGGCGCAGGCATGAACGGCCGCTGTAACAAAGTTGCAGACACCTGCTACGCCTTCTGGGCCTGCGCCCCGCTACACATCATGGAGCAAGCAACGCTGTACGATCACCATGCCGTCCGGCGCTACCTGCTGGGTAAGACACAGCATCCGGTTCTGGGGGGGTTTGGCAAGTTCCCGGGCGACTTACCAGACTTGTACCATAGTTACCTGGGACTGGCGGCTTTGAGTCTCGCTGGCGATGAAATTGTGAAAGACCTCGATGGCGGCATGTGTTTGAGTAAGGAGGCCCGCGAGAGACTGCCTGGGATATGGGAGAGGTGGCGAACTCCCGCATCATAGCCGTCCTTGTTACCATATGACTGATAACCGTCGCCAAGCATGTCGAGTCAAGACCTGGTGCCGCCCTCAGCATATGACCCAGATCCTTTGAGTCGACTGCCGTTGACGAACATCTCAATCCTAACCAGAAGCTCCAACTAACCCGATTCTTCCTAGAGCCAAACGTCGAATCCCACTAACACCACTCTCATCCAGAATCGCCCAAGTGGCCTACAGCGCACTTCGAAGTACGCAACACCGAAGATCGCTCTCAACCACCCCAGAACATCGCTCCTCCATTACCAACCCACGCATGCAGCGCCTGGACCCTCCACTCCACGTCCAAACCAAGTCTCCAGAACCATCTAAACGCACCTCCGACGCCACACCCCCCGTCCCACCCTCCACGACGATGACCCCCCTCATAACACCCACCCCGCTTTCCTATAGGTACAACCCCAGAAACCCACATACCCACCCCACCTCAGGCCTAGCAAAAGCCCCTCCCCACCTCTCCCCCCCACCCCAAAAGAAAATCCGAAAAAAAGAACCCCTCACACCCTTCCCTCGTCAGCCACCCCCCCCACTATGTATGTATGTGTGTGAGAGAGAGAAAAAAAACATACCAGCAATCCGCACACGAGTCCGCGATGCACTTCTCGTACCGCCCCGTGGTCGCGTGCGGGTTCGACATGCACCACTTCATGCAGCAGCCCAGCGCGCCGCAGCCGACGGGGTTACAGGCCCAGGCGCGCGCGCTGAGGAGGAGGAGAAGAGAGGGGAGGGTGAGATGCATGGTTTGTTGTTTTTTTTTTTTTGGTGGGTGGTCGTGGCGTGGGCGGGATGTATGTGTTTTTTTGTGTGTGGATGCAAGTTTGTGGCGTGCGGCCGGGGGGAACAGGTAAGTAACCAAGGTGCAATTAATCATGCAAGCTTGGGATCATCGCATCTTGCCCCCTTTGATGATCGGGGAGTCTAGTAGATCTCGAGAGAGAAGTTCCCCGGACGGATTCTAGGATGGATCCTGTTCCCATCATTCACGCTTGATTGTCCATCCCCCAGGGTACCTAGGATTCCGGCCACGCAGCGGCGACCGAAAAGCTAATATACATCGGATCCGTTATTATTAGCATCTCGTACATTTTAATAAATAAAACTTCGTAATAAGCCCGACTGAAGATCGTCAAAGGATCTCGATATAGAAGATTACGACTAGTAAAATAAGTTTAATATATACCATGTTCACTAGAGTAGACACCCTCTCTGATCGAACCGTCCACCTCACCGCCCCGGATCCGGCCTCAACGCCTCCCACCCGCCGAGGACTTCGACCGCCCCCCCCTCCAGATCCATCAGGTCCCGCGCCGCCGTGGACCTCCTGGGCGGCAGACCCGGCGGCGACGGCGACGGCGCTTCGCTACCACGACTACTCCCTCCAGCCCGTCTCGCTGCCCTCCTGGCCTCAGGCGGCGGCGGCGGCGGCGGCGGCGCAGAAGCCTCCGCGCGCAACAGACTCGGCTTCAGAGGTTTCGGCGGGGGCGCGGCTTTCCTCGGCGTGGTGAGCTTCGCCGGCGCTTGGGAGGGAGGAGGAGGAGGCGGGACCGTCCGCGCTCCGACCGACGCGGACCCCGGCGGGCGCTCCACCTCGACCCAGTCTGGTTCCGAGGACGGGGCGAAGGGGTTCGAGGGCCGCGCGGGGTTCAGGACGGAGCCGGGCGCCGGGGGCGTGACGGTGGTGCGCGCGGGCATGCCGTTGTCGAGCCACCATTTGCGTTTGTCGGAGCTCGCGGGCGGGAGGCCGGGCTCGACGGGGTCGTAGCCGAGGAGGCTCTCGTCGTCGCTGTCGACCGGGGCGCGCGAGGCCGTGTGCGGGCCCACGGCCGCGCGGCGACGGGCGTAGAGGTCCGCGGTGATGCGGTCGCGGGCGCGCGGGTCGATGACGGTGACGGCGCAGCCGAAGAGGCCCCAGACGGGACGGTGGTCGGAGAAGCGGAGGGGCGCGCTGTCGTAGTGGAGGGGGCGGAGGTTGTCGCCGCGGGTCACGATGCGGTCGCACCAGGCGGGGATGCGGCCCTTGTCCGAGGTGTCGTAGTCGTCGGAGCCGAGGTTGAACTTGTAGGTGGGGGGGAAGCGGGGCGTGGACTCGGTGTAGAAGGGGAAGGTCTTGCCGTGCACCATCTGGATGTTGAGTTGGTCGTGCTCGTAGAGGGCGGCGAGGTGGCGTTTCTGGATGAGGGCGCGCGCGCGCTCGTTGTCCATGCCGATGCGGTAGTTGAAGTCGCCGAACCAGAGGATGGTGTCGTGGTCCTCGATCGAGCGGTTGCGTTGGAAGCGCAGCCCGCTGGAGATGGTGCGGTAGTCGGCGTTGCGCTCTTCGTAGTTGGCGAAGCCCGCGGCCAGGTGCGCGGTCACGAGGCAGATCGAGGTCGCGGCGTATTCCATGCGGATGGCCACCGCGCCTTTGTTCCCCGCCATGCCGCTCATGCCCGTCTTCTTGACCGCGCCTTCCACGTTCTTGACCAGGGGCAGGGCGCTGGCCTTGACGAACACCGACAACGACGCCCCAACCAACTGCCCCCCCCTCAGCAAGACATACTCCTCGCTCCCGTGCGCCCGCGCATTCGTGTTCAACGTCTTCCGCACCGCATCCTCCCAGATCATCCGTCGGTGAGGGTCTGTCGACATGATCTGCTGCACATCCAGGTTCACAATCTCCTGGAACGCCACCGCCACAATCTCCGGCGTCTTACCACTCCCTTTCTCCATCGGCGGACACAACCAGACACTCAGATCATCATCGATCCCCGCCGTCTTACCATTGAGGTTGAAGGTCCCGACGTAGATCTCGATGTTCTCCGTCGCCGAATACTCTCCCACCCGTCGAGTCAACTCCGCCGTCACCCAATCATTGATGGGATCGTAGATGTTCACCGGCGTCTGTCCGATCAGTCGACCCAGCAGCATATCAATGACGTTCTGCCTGCCCTTGTCTTCGAAATTGTTGATGTATAGCCTCTGTGCGCTTTTGCGGACGTCCGCCAACATCCCCGCCACGCTCATCTTCCCGGACCGCGTGAAACTGCTCTTCAGCGCCCCCGTCCCAGCATAGATCTTACTCAGAGCATCGCCGCAGTCCGCCCACAGTGTCCCATGTCTGGCCCAGAAGTCTGATGTCGGTGACCTCTCACCCTGCTGTCGGAGGAAAATCTCAATGGCTAACTGAGAGATGATGGTCTGGATCAGGTTCGTGCGATCCAGACAGTCCAGACAATTGGTCCGGAACACACCCGCCTGGTTCAGCACCACATTCTCGCCTACAATCGAAGTCACCCGTCCCTCTTTCTGGATCGTCTCACGGACTTGTTCCGTCAGAAAGTACTCGAACGCGATCGCCGAGGGCTCAATGAACCTCCTTATCCCGCTCGCCGCCTCATACCCATTCGGTCCCCTCGTCTGTGCGTGAAAGTCATAGTTCAGATGCCGCAAATGCACATGATCCTCTGTATCGCCAACCTCTTTATTCTGCTCCACCGTCCGGTTCAGGGCACTTCGTTTGATATGATAAGCATATTGGTTCGTGATCTGCAGCTCCTGGCTCTTCTCATCACTCAGCAGATTCACCACAAACACATCTCCATACGCCTTGGACAGCATGTCGAAGTGTTTATCAAACGCCGGCTGCGTCGCCTCGGCACTCCGGGTGATGGTGATCTTCTGCTGTCCCGGTAAGCCACCCGCCTGCTCCCAGAATAACGGCACACTGCCCCGGATCTGCACGTAGGAGAAGCAGATGGTGTCGGTCGTGAAGATCGTCTCCGTCTCCACGAAATTCGCCACATTCCCATCGTCGTCGATACCTCTCGCATTGAACCTGGTGCCCGCCCGCCGACACGAAAGCCTCGAGATCAACGTCATATTACTCGGGAACCCCGTCCCACTCACCCTCGCCGGACTGCTGCTCGCCGGCACCGTCACCGTCGCCGCAAAGCCCCGGATCGCACTCGTCAAGATCTTACTCCCATCCAACGCGGCCTTCTCCTTCTCGCTCAATCGATTCCGGAAATCCACCAGCGGCTGGATCATGTACGCGTTCCACAGGAATCCAGCATCCAGACTGTCGATCGCCACCGTGCTGCCGCCCTCCGGTCGATCCTGCAGACGCTTCGTCACGTCAAAGTCGGCACTGTAGTAGAAACTGCCTCCACTCAGCAGCTTCTTGAGCGCCAGACACGGATGCTCCAGCACATTCTCGCGCACATGCTGCATGGAGTAATCATGCCCGCTCGCATCCAGGTCATCGGTGGGAAACGGATTGATCTGGTCGTTCAGCAGGTAGTCATAATCACCCCTGGTCAGACAATGAAACTCGACGCTCAAGATCCTCTGGATCGTCTCCCCCGGCCTCACCGTCGCGACCGTCGAACGGCCATTGACGACGCAGAGGAAGACGTCGTTGGACACGGTGACCAGCCCCAAGGTCCCCTGGACGCTCAGCGAGGACAGCGTCCTGTACTCGCTCATGTCCTGGCGTTCCCAGGGCGAGAACTCGACGATGCATCGTGGCGGCGGTGCCCCTTCGTTCAGAGACGTGGAAGACGACGACGTCCGCGGAATGACGGTCTGCGGACTATGCCGTAGGATCAGGACATGGGTGTCTGTGGCCAAGGCGATGGCGCGCGGGTGATCTCGCAGGAAGAGCTTCATATCGAGACCGGGTTGACGTCTTCATGCTCCCCGGCGATGGTGATCCAGTCGTGATGCCAAGGCTCAAGCAGGGTCGGCCATGACCCCCGAGATGCAAGACGCCAATAAGATCGCTTTCGGTCCAGAATTGCCGTCCAATATCCAGGTTGATTCGTCGTCACATGTATGGATGTATATGTATGTATGTATGTATGTGTGGAGTGCAAGGATGTTCGGGCCTCTGGGACGAAGGGGGAAGTCGAGTCCACAGTTCCCCGGTGCGCACCGCCACATCGACACCTCATCATCATCATCAGGTTCCGGGAAGTGGGAAAACGCCGCATGATCGATCTACATCACTCGGCTGCATCTCACATGGCGCTTGGCGTGACGGCAACACACCTCGATGATTATTAGTCGCGTATGACGGTCTCGACAGAGGGCCAGACACCGCAAATCAACTGCCAAGAGTACATATAAGGTCCATGTATAATTGCGCATCATGACTTCGTGAATACAGACATACATGGCGGGCTATAACGCTCGAATCATTACATGAATACTACGCCCGATGCATGCCAGATCTCGGCCGATCGTCGAGGCAGAGCACCACAGTAGACACTCCCGAGCTGCTCTGCCCGTCGACAAGAATTGAGAAGGCGCTCGATGCCGCCTGCCTCCTAGATTGCCCAACCACCCGCTTCGTCTCCCATCCATGCTACCGCTTGATGCTGATGTCAATGTCCCTTCGATACCCTTCCCGGCTCGTCCTCGCGTCATTCCCGATGCGACTCCGACTCCGGCTCCCCGGCGGCGGCTCGACGTAGCGGTACGTCTCGTACTCGCCTGCGCGCGGTCGGGAGCCGCGCGAGTACCTCCGCTCGCGTCTGAACTCGTGCTCATGGACGCTGTACTCGCTCGGCGCGCCCGGCGCAGGAGGCGGGGGGGGCGCGACGGTCAGGGACTTGGATCGCGAGGACTTTCGAGTGTGGTGCGAGGTGGCCTTGGACTTGGCGGCGTCGGAGCTGGCCGAGGAGGGAGAGGCGGTGGATTCGTCGTCTTCGTCGACTTCGACGTAGTGGCTCTTTTTGCTTGGGGCGGCGGAGGGCGCTTTGGAGGGTGCTTTGCTGGGAGCGGCGGATGGAGCCTTGCTGGGAGCTGCTGTGGGCGCTTTGCTGGGTGCTGCTGTGGGCGCTTTACTCGGAGCGGCTATCGGAGCCTTGCTGGGCGCTTTGCTCGGCGCTTTGCTTGGGGCTGCGCTAGCGGGAGGAGGAGGAGGAGGAGTGGGAGCTTTACTGGGAGCTTTGCTGGGAGGCTTCGTGCTCGACGGAGGAGGCGGGACACTCGGTGGAGGCGGAGGCGAGGGTGGAGGCAGAGGCAGGGCGTAGGTGGGTGGTCGACGCTCCTCTATGACGCGACTGTAGCGACGGATGGAGCGCGGGGGTGAGGGCGGCGGCGAGTAGCGGCGGATGCGCGTGACTCGTTTGTAGCGGGCGGGGACGTCGTAGTAGTCATCCTCCTCTTTGACGTTCAGCAGACACATGGTGACGGTACCTGTCGTGTCGGTCGGTCGGTCGGTGGGTCGGTGGGTGGGTCGGTCGGTCGGTGCGGGCAATCGTCCCTACCTTGTGTTCGTGGACGTGCTTTGCGCGGCGCCGACACGGCCACCGATGCGATGGTCGCGAAGAGTCGTCGCAGTGGATGAGAGGAAGAGCAGCAGGAGCAGCAGCAGCAGCAGCAGCAGAAGGGACGAGGCGAGGAGTGGGAGGTGGAGGTGGAGGTGGAGGTGGCAGAGGGTGAGGAAGAGGAAGAGGAAGAGGAAGAGGTGGGTGACGGGCGGGCAAGTACCAACTTCCACTTCCAGGACCAACCAACTTACAGGACCAACTTACCGGACGTGGATGGGTGACGGGAGAGTAGGAGGAGTAGGAGTGTTCGGAGGCTGCGCACATGCGATACAGGTGACATGGAGGGCCTTGTCTGACGAGGGCCGCGATGAGAGAATCTGGAGCGGACGCAGATGCCGGGACGCTGGGGCGATGCCGATCTGGCAGTTGGGCAGCAGATCGGGCCAAGGCCTCCAATCACGTGCATAGTCTGGATGTATCATCATCATCATGCAGTGTGTCAGTAGGGGAGTGGGAGAGATGTGAGATGAAACTTGGCGGACGTGGGCGGGAGTATGTAGATGTAGGAGTAGTAGTCGTAGTCGTAGTACTAGTGGGTTTTGTTAAATATCATGTGCGATGATGATGATGATGATGATGATGATGATGATGATGATGACTGACTCGCGCCCCGCCTGCCGCGACAACCACCACATCCTACATGTCCTAACCATCACGAGGAGATATCGTGATGAGAAGAATTGGATGGGACATGATCACCCGAGTCTGCTCAGCCGGCCTAGCCGCGGGGGAGAGACCGAGGCCGTCGTCGTCATCATCAGAGTCAGGTAGGTACATGTAAGGTACCTTAGCACCCGACGACCATGAACAACGCCTCATCGTCGGCGGCGTCGGCGGCGAGCACCACCCCCGCCGCCCGCACGTCTCGAAACCTCGACCACCTCCGTCGCGCGCCATCCCACCATCATCATCACCATCATGGCGGCCATCCCGCGGCACGCAGCCACGACCATGTGCTCGCGTCGCTCCGGGCCACGCAGATCGTCGCGGCCTCCAAACCCGTGCTGCCCGCCGAACTGCTGGCGACCATCCTCGACTACCTGCCCGTGCCCGAGCTGCTGCGGTGCGCGCGCGTGTCCAGGCAGCTGCAGGAGATGGTCTATGACGACACGCGCTGGGTGCAGAAGCTCCGCGCGATGGCCGCCTGGGACGAGGCCGAGGCCAGGCAGCGGCGGGAAGAGGCGGTGAGGCGGACGGCGGGCGGTGGGAGGCACCGGCCTGCTGCTGATGCGGGGAGGGTGACGTTGTTCGATGCGGGGGTGGAGGAGCACCGGCATCGGGACAGGCAGCTGCCGCGGAGGGAGAGTGCCAACCTGAAGGTCACGAGGAGGGCGACGTTGACGGCGGACGGCTTCGACGACTTGACCCTGTCGTCTGCCCCACCCCAGTCCCCGCCGTGGGACGCCGGTCTCGCGCTGACCGTCTTCACGAGGGTCCGGTCGCGACGCGGGTGCGCGAGACACGAGTTCGGCAGGATCTACGCCGCCCTCGCTCCGCTGTATCATGACCTGGCCCGGTCACGCGGCCATGCGGACGCCATCATCTTCCGCACCTACAAAGACCCCGAGCAGCAGGCCCAGATGCTCGCCAACCTCAAGCGCTTCGCCGCGTGCGATGTCGCGCACGGCGCGGCTCAACGGGAGGCGAGGCTGGACGACATGTGTGCCGTGTTCGAGAAGGCCGTCCTGCGGGAGTTCGAGCAGGGCTACGTCGCCCACGACGTCACCGGCCGCATGCGCCGCTACGCCCACGTCTTGGCGACGATCAACGGCGGAGCGGCGGCCGTCGACTCCTTCATCTCCCACCACCCCGTCCTGACGGCGGAACGGCGACTCGGCCACCCGTCGGACTGTCTGGACGCCGTGGCGCCCGGGCACGTCGACCTGAACCCGTCCCAGGGCTTCTTCGAGGCGGTGGCCGGCATGCTGGTGGAGCAGGCACACCTCATCGACTCCGTCTTCCCGCCGCCCATCGACGTGCTGACGCCGCTCCTGTCGCGGATCTGCCATGACGTCATCGCCGACTACCTGACGGCGCTGTTCGATGAGGCGCACGCGCGCGGCGTCGAGACGTACGTCAAGGCCGTCTCCGGCACCTTCGACCAGGCCTTGCGCCTCGTCGCCTCCGTGACACCCACCCAGGCTTCCCCGTCGGACTTCCCCGATCGAGCCAAGGCCATGGTCACGCGATGCTTTGAGACGCACATCGACCGGTACCTCGCCCAAGAACTGGCCGTCTTCACGCTCAAGGCCGAAGGGGAGGTCGGCCAGTGGGAGAAGGAGCTCTCCGATCAGCAGGCCACCGCCGAATCCTTCTTCATGTCCAACATCAATCGACAGGCCGCCAAACGTGACTTTCTGTCCAGCTTCAAAAAGGTCGTCATGATGCCCGTCAATGTCCTGCCCGCCTTCCCCCTCTCCATGAGCTCGAAAGCCGCCGCCGCCGCCGCCGCCTCAAGTACCCCGACCACCGCCTCGACGGCCAATCGCGCCACCGTCGACACGGCCCACTCACGCGCCCAGACACCCACCTTGACCAGCACCAACACGCCCACCCGCTCCGCCACCCCCGCCGCCGAGCCGCCCACCACCGAACTCGCGGCCAAGGCGGCCATCATGAACTCTCGCCTCGAAGGCATCAAGTCGCTCTTCAGCATCGAAGTCGCCCTGAACCTGACCCACTACGCCAAAGCCTCCCTCGAACGCGCCGCGCGCCTCGTCCAGATGGGCGGCACGCACGGCGAGGCCGCCAGAGAGCAATGCCGCACCGTCTTCGTCACCCTCCTCTCCATCCTCGGCGACCGACACGTCAAGAACGGCTTCGACAAAGCCGTCGGCCACCTCGGCGACTACAACCCTCGCCAGGTCCGCGAATTGCGCGCCACCACCGCCGCCGGCGGCGGCGAAGCTCCCTCGCCCGGAGCCGTCGGCGTCGCCCCCCTCGTCACCTTCCTCGAGCTCGTCAACGTCGGCGACCTCATCCAACAGATGCTCGACGTCTTCTACGCCCAGGAGCTCGTCGCCGCCCACCTCACCGACCGCGACGACTTCCTCGACCCGGCCGTCAAGGCCAAGAAGCACTTTGAACAGATGCTCGACGAGCGCGTCGCCGCCGGCCTCAACAAGGGCATCGACGTCCTCATGCACGAGGTCGAACACATCACCGCCTCCACCCAACCCCCGACCGACTTCAACCCCGGCCCGGGCCCCGTCGACAACCTCGGCCCCTCCCCCACCGCCCGCCAAGTCGTCGCCCTCATCCACAGCCACACCAGCATGCTCCTCGGCAGCACCGACAAACCCATGCTCGACGTCTTCACCCAGGAAGTCGGCCTCCGCCTCTTCACCCTCCTCTGCAAACACTTCAAACGCCAACGCATCTCGGTCGACGGCGCCGTCCAGCTCATCGCCGACATCAACCACTACTCGGCCTTCGTCGCCTCCCTGCGCCAGAAACCCCTCCTCCCGTACTTCCACGCCCTCCGCGAACTCGGCCAGATCTACCTCGTGCACATCGACGCCCCGGCCCACCGCGCCAGCCTCCTGATGATGGGGCCCGGCAAGACCCAGACCGCGGCGCAGGCCAAGGCCCTCGCCGCCCTCGTCGCCGACGGCGCCCGGTACGGGGGCGTGTTCGCCGCCGAGGAGGTCTATGAGTTTGCGCAGCGTCGGGCCGATTGGTTCCTCGTGAGGGGCGAGGTCGAGCGGGCCATGTATGGGGTTGGGTGTGTAGTTTGTTGAGGTTTCAGTCTACTCACATATAGGTGTATCGAACCTTCTAAGAAGTTCTTTCCTATCCCCCATCCGTCTAGGTTCGTCGAGTAGGGGTAGGGTGATGTAGTAGAGGGACTATTCGTAGGTCTATTCCTTTCTTTAGGCATATAAGTGATCTCTAAAGTTGGAGATTATAAGCGGTACTAGAAGTATATAGGTAGTTACTTGATAATCAGAGATAATCTAAGAGCATGAGAGTAGTATAGGTATAGAATTAAATCAGAATAGTTAACAGATCGAGAACTAGTATTCTAAGCTACACAAATATCTCCTATTAGACAAGTAATTTTTCTTTCTTTCTAAATATCGGGCTTAAAGATATCCTCGATAAACAGCAGATTACTAAGACGACTTCGAGAAGCAAACTTCATACAATAATCAATCTCGATCGAAGAAGTAGTCTTTTACATACCGAACTGCATACAGAGATAGTAGATATATATATCGCCGAACGGTAATCCATAACCCGAGTCTCCCACAAGGCAAAAAAAAAAAAAAGAAATTTAGCCAAGCCAAAACCAAGACAATCAACTTGCTCAAACCCCCTTGCTCCAAAAACCCTCCCTCCCCCCCCCTCCTTTTCCACAATTCCCCCCCCCAAGATTTCCCACCCTCCCTACTACTCCCCCACCCGGATCCACTTGGCCTCAGACGGCACCCCATCGACGACATACCACAAGAGATAGACGCCGGGCGGCGCGACCGAGGCATCGCGCGGGGCCTTCACACCGACGGTCGTGCCGCCGTGCCCGCCCAGCGTGACCTCGAGCTCGACCATGCGCTGGCCCATCTCCATGGCGTGCGTGCGGAAGCCGCTGTACGACAAGCGGACCTTGGTGTCGCCGGTCGAGGTCTGGGCGACGCGGATCTGGAAGTCGGCGGCGTATTTGATGGCGTCGGGGGCGGAGGCGATGACGGGGCGGCCGGCGGCGTGGTCGAGGTAGTCGGGGCGGAAGAGCTCGACGCGGTATTCGGTGGGGTAGTGGGAGGTGGGGGATTGTTGTTGGTTGAGGAAGGCGAGGTGGCCGTGGTTGAGGAAGTGGGGGTAGAGTTTGTTGAGGTTGGGGGCGTTGCCGACGGCGTCGTAGGAGACGGCCGGGTTGGAGCCGGCGAGGAGGATCTCGCCGGTGGGGAGGAGCTGGGCGACGGCGTGGTAGAGGCGGGGGATCGGGGTGCGGGCGTCGGGGGTGGTGAAGCGGTGGCCGGGTTCGGCGGTGGGGTTGTAGAGGAGGGGTTGGGTGACGGGGTCGTCGGCCATGAAGCCGCCGGCGCTGCCTTTGTGGGCGCCGTTGAGGAAGAGGATGTGGCCGTCTGGGAGGAGGAGGGCGTCGGTCATGGTCTGGGGTCCGTTGGGGAGGCGGTCGTCGGCGTCCCAGGTGGGGTTGGCGTCGTTGGGTTGGATGCGGTGGCAGTCGTCGAGGGCTTTGGGGTCCGGGGCGTCGGTGGAGCTGCCGCCGCAGACGAGGATGGTGGGGTCGTAGGAGGGCGGGGTGAGGGGGAGGAGGACGACGGTGGCGGAGGAGGGGAAGCAGCGTGGGCCGACGGGGACGTTGGGGAGGTCTTTGATGCGGTGGTCGGTGAGGTAGTCGTGGATCGCCACGCGGCTGCCGGCCAGGGTGAAGACGCGGGAGCGGCTGGTGGGGTCGGGGAGGAGGTGGACTGTGGGGGATCGGTGAGGGAGGATCTTGTGGCGGCTGGAGGGGGAAGGTGAAACTGACGATGCGGGTAGAGGTTATACGAGTACTCGCCCTTCTGGTTCTGACTCGCGTCGAACTTCAAGATGTCCAGCTCGACCTGCTTGGGCGCCGCACTGCCGTCGTGCTTGATCAGCTCGTACGTCGGGTTGTTGATGTCGTCCTCGTTGACCACCAGCCCGCCCATCGTGGAGCCGCCCACGACCACGACGTCGCCGGTGCCGAGGGTGATGGCGCTGGGGTACCACCGCGTGCTCTGCAGCGCATCGTTGTCGACGTCGAAATCCATCCCGCACGCGCCATCGCAAGGGCCGGGTTTGTAGCGGCGCAGCGCCTGTCGGCCGTCGAGGAGCTGGGTCCCGTCGGTGCTGCCCCCTTGCCCCTCGGCGCCCGCGACGTTGACCATGGTGCCGTCGGGGAAGAAGGCCCCCGCGGCGCAGAACGTGTTGCTTTTCGGGTGCAGCTTCCGGAGGGTGTTGGTGCGCCAGGAGTATTCGACGCCGAACGCGTAGAGGCTGGACCCGTCGTCTTGCATGAAGGCGTCTTTCGAGTGGGCGCCGGTCGCGAGGTCGACGCCGGCGCCGCCGTAGTTCTCATGGTAGTTGTCGAGGAAAACGATGGTGTCTGTGAAGGGGGGTAAGAAGGCCATCTGGGCGGTGCAGCCCGAAGAGCCCACCGTCCGGAAGCTGGCTGCATTGGCGCTGGCATAGAGCGCGGCGAGCGAGAGAAAGAATGACATTAGTATCACGATGCGTACAATGGATGTCTGGGGTCAGTCAGTGAAGGGTCTGGTTTCTCGACTGGAGCCACATCAATGCAATGCTTCTCTTATAGACATCTGCTCGGTCGAACGCAAAAGTCCCTTCTCTATGCAGCAATTTGACGTCGACAGGGACTAGTACGTCGATTATGCTGGATCAAGTGACTGCAGGACGTCCCGTTGTGGAACGCGAGAGAAAGCCAGGTCGATTCTGAAGCCGGGGCGGGAAACAGAAAGTTGGGTGGCAGACGATGCCCGTGGGGCGTCGTGTCTCGCAGGACTTCCGTCTCGTTCTTTTTGTGCGTCCGCGAGAGCTCCGTGGCTTCTGGGTCCGATCGTCTGAGACATGCGATTCTTCTAATTTTGACGCCGTTTCAGATTACAGTGTGTCGCTGAACATGTACAAGGATGAGTTTCGGCAAGCAGGATCGCCAAGGCCTTGGGTAGCGTAGGACTCGAAGAAATGCATTATTGATCCTTTGGCCAATTGTTGCTCATACCATAATCCGCTAGTTGGTTGTTTGCTCGATGTTGCGTACGGGTCGTTATGATGATCAAGCCGAAGCACGATGACGAGGGCATATGTGATGGCTTCTCTCCTGGTAAAAGTGTCCGATGATAGCCGTGTTGATGACAGGTGACTCCAGCAGCCAATCCAGCGTTGACTTGTCGATACGGTTGACTGCTCAGTCATACGGTGAGTTGCGCAATCACAGCATAAACTGCTTGACAGCTCATATCAGCGGCTGATGAAGCGTCGACAGCATGGCGATCCAAAAGTCACATTCAACGGCTCAAACCAGTTGTCCGATGGAATCACTGGTTGATCATCCTTGAACTCCTCTGGCATGAGCATCCGTGACAGCGTCAACCGAGCATGCCGAAGCCGTCCACCTTCTGGCCAAGGAGTGTCGTGGATGGATACCCTAAGAAAGATCTCTTCGGGTCCACGCTGAAACGGCGGACGTCGAGGATGCCAAACATCTGGAAGAGGTGTTCGGCATGGTCGTCCAGGGTCTATGGACAGATGATGATGTAGGCTCGGGCGGAATTACGACTCCCACGCGACAGGTTGTACATCTGGCGCTGAACGTATCGTGTGCTGTTGCAGGAACGCATCGCTGCGACGCTCAAGCTCTCTTGGCCCATACGGCTGTTGATGGTCAGCTTGTGACAGCGCCTGGACTTTTACGACATCCGTTCCCCAACAGGACCAGGGCAGGCACAACCATGCTCAGGATATCACAGAAGTCGGAAGACCTGGACGGAAGTCCGAGCAGGTATAGTCTCCGTGTACAGCCTCGCCGCCAGCTGCGGCCAGGACATAAGTCCAGTTCTGGCCTGCTGAGGATCGTGTGGTCCAGAGTCCTACCCAGAGGTTCGCGGCGAGTGGCTCACCGGAAAGCGTAGATGGATCGCATGCAGAGAGAGATACGTGAATGGTCAAGCTCCGGGCTGATTATTGCTGTTCACCGCCGCGTGCCACGCATACTGTTGGTCCAGGCACCACCTACTACTGATCTGAGCTCAGCATAGGGTCTCGTGTTCGTAGCGGAGAGGATCGAAGTTGATGGTGCACGAGTCGAAGGACGACGCGTGCGCGAAAAATAGTTTTCATGACGGCATGTTCCGGGTGTGCACCTCAACATAGTGCCTTCAACTGACAGTCGTGTCAGTCGCTGCTGTGCCACGTAATGCCAACCAGTGGATCACATACCATTGAACGCAAGAGTCAACGCGGAAGTCGTCGCAGAACTCATTGCAGAAGTCAATGCAGAAGTCAACGCAGACGTCAACGCAACATCATGTCAACCAGTCAATCAATCATTTGACTGTGAGCCTCGTTGACAACCAAAGCAACAACGAGCAATCGCAACCCTTCCACATCGTACGAGCGGACGACTTCATCAATCGGCACCATCAGACTTGTGGGTTCACATCTCTGCCATTGACAAAATGTTTACTGTGGACTGCAATGTCCGAGCCAGAACAAAAGCAGAACATGCCAAGGTCAGTAGCGAACGTCATCGTTGTCAATGGTATATACATGTATATTGGAGAAGACGATTACATTACGGATTCTGCAGGTCCTGAGTGCGGTTCAAGAAATGCTTTTACTTTTCCTTTGCTCGAGCCCTCCGACCGTATAGATCCAGGACTCAAGACTCATATCCTGTTTGGCTGTCGTCAGTTATGCGAGGCGTTTAGCAGACGGTGACGTAGGCTCCAAGAGGGGATGGGTTATCTAC
Source organism: Teratosphaeria destructans (assembly GCA_010367425.1). Taxonomy (NCBI): domain Eukaryota; kingdom Fungi; phylum Ascomycota; class Dothideomycetes; order Mycosphaerellales; family Teratosphaeriaceae; genus Teratosphaeria; species Teratosphaeria destructans. The sequence continues at coordinate 70,580 of WBMN01000035.1, read as the reverse complement.
GAGTGGTGTCAGTAAAGCTCCGCAAATATCAAGAGGAAGAGATATGCTTACAATCCTCAAAGAACTCCAAGTCGAGGCCGCCACTGCTGATAAACTCGAAAGACTGGGCGGTGCCGGCCGGGCAAGAGTAAGTGGCCACGACGTAGCTGTGACCGGACTGCAAGCTCGAGATGGAACCAATGTCGCTCTTCGACGCGCTCGGTACAGTGTTGTAGGTGGTGGACTGCGTAGCAGCGCTGGACAGCTCGTTGACAGTGATGCCACCCTTGTTGTTGAAAGTGTATGCAGAAGTCTCAAGCTGGCTCTGCTCTGGGAACAGGAAGACCAAGGAACAGGTCTTGCCACGGTACGAGGACGGGATGTCAAAGTTGAAGATGGTGCTGATGGTCGGCGTGATCGTGCCGTTGTACTGCGTGCCGAGAGCCTGGGTGGGCTTGGACGAGTCGACCGGCACAATCAGGTGCGGGTATTGGTACGCGCCGTTCAGGTTGGCCGGGCATGAAGAGCCAGATGGAGCGGCCGGGGTGGTCGCAGAGCTTGGGGCGGCGGGCGGCGATGTGGCCTGGCTGCTGGCGACTGCCGCCGGGCTGCTTGCGTGTCGCGAGCTCGGGCAGGCGGTAGCAGAGCAGGCATTGTCGGGGCAGCTCGTGATGGTCTGGATGGTGGTCGAGTAGACCGTGTGGATCCTCGGACCCGACATCGCACTCGACGGAGCAGTTTCAGGGCCTGGTGTGGTGGCGCCGATGGGGGCAGGGCCAGTTCCGACGGCGCTGGCCGGTGCGGTGGCCGACTTGGCCGGAGACGCAGCGCTGTTCGATGCACCGCCAGAAGCAGACGATGAGTTAGTGGCGTTGTTGCTGCAAGCCAGGTTGTAGGCCGGAGCAGAGTTGAGGTCAGATCCAACGATGCCGAACGAAGGGCTTGGCGTGTTCGGAGCAGCGTCCTGCAGAACGTACCAGTAGGTGTCGATGCCCCGCGAGATCAAGTCACAAGCAACCGCTTGCCAGTAGGTCTCGGCCTCCGATGTGCCAGCGACAGCCTCGTTCTGGGTTGGGCCGCTGACTGGCCACCCAGTCTCGGTCACCATGACAGGCTTTCCGTGCGCAGCTCCGACGGTGTTGTCATAAGCCTCGAAGAACAGAGACTTGGCGTTGTCGATGCTGTTGGCCTCGGTGTTCTGGAAGTAGGGGTAGGCATCGACACCGAGGAAGTCAACAGCGCTAATGACAGCGTCGTTGGTCTTGTTCACCCAAGCAGTCCAGGTGTCAACATGGCCAACCTTTGCGCCCGCAGCGGCGGTGTTGGCAATCGCCGTCTTGACCTGGTTGATGTAGTCCACCAGCACATCTGGACCGACGCCCACGCCGCTGTGGTTTTCGATACCCGTCGGCGAGATGCGGTACAGATCTTCAGAACCGACACTGATACCAGTGATGAGGTTGGTGAAGCTGGAGCCGTACTGGCTGATGGCACTCTTCAGCGCCGTGACTTCGTTCGTGAAGTCGGCCTGACCCGCTGACGCCCAGAGGCCAAGCAGTAGTGAGGTCTGCGTGGCGATGGCAGCCGGGATGGCTGAGATCGGGGTGTCTGTCGTTCCACCCTGGATCATGGTGTACAGACGTGCAGACGTGAACTCGCCGTTGGTGCCTTGCAGGGTTTTGGCTCTTGAGAACTCGGCCTGATAATCGGACTGCTGCTTGGCGCGACCGTCGGTGAAAGTCGAGCCATAGTTGAAGCCAGTGTGTGCGGCCTCAGTCGTAGCCAGAGCTGCGGCAGCAGCAACGAACGTCGAAAGGTGCATGATGTGCACCGACTAGGGGGTCAGTAGTAAGGAATACCGGAAATGGGACTATCCAACTCTTGCCAAACGAGTGCAAGGAGAATCAGTGTTGGGAGAAGGACAGACGTGTAGGAGGCGGGCGGCGAAGGGGAGAGGACAAAGGTTTGAGGGATTATTATGATGATGATGATGATGATGATGATGTATTATTGTTGTTGAGATGGATCAAAAACATACGAGGTCAACCATCGCGGCGGCCCATCTGTCCGTTCTGTTCGTGGCTCTCTCGTGCTTAGAGGGTGCCGCGTTGCCCCTACCTCCTGGATGCTCGCTGTCGCTGCCGACTGGAGGATGGCGTCAAGGTTTTCGTGTGCCTGTAAACAGCCTGGAAACCGCTTGAACTCTGATGCGACGCGGGCCTCAGGGCAGCCCGCGTTGCCTCATCCCGTATGGCCCTGAGCCACAAATAGTCGGAGCACAGATGTCACATGCATGTGCGGCCGTGCGGCGGGTCATCGGCAGGGACAGACTCGCGGTTGACGTCGAGTCTCTCGTATTGTTATTATTATCATATGTGTAGTCAGTCTGGGGGGAGGTGCCATGGATCATCATCATGGCGGCCACTCGTCATCATCATCATCATTGGACGCCACCGAAGCCTCTCTGACCAACGGGGGTCACCGTGGCTGCAGCGGCTGACCCTCATCATCACGATGTACTATTATGTGTGTCGTCGCCATCATCATGCTTGGTGTCGTGTTAGGGAATGTCAGCGTCGTGTTGGGGAATGTCGGCCTCCAAGGACTACTGTAGTAGATTCTACTGTGTGGACAAGACAAGTTAGTTCGTGCATCCGGACTGGGGAAGCGGCGCTGAGATTCCGGCTGCGAAGGTCCGCTGTTACGCCGCAACCACGCCAATTTGACCGTCCATGTAGGCGTTGTCACTCGGTCAACCGAAAACCACACGTTGGACGGAGTGGGAGCCCGTGAGATGCGATCCATGCCCGACCATTATGAGATCTTAGGACTGGAATCACGTCGCTTTGCTCGAGACCTGTCTGTTCAGGAGATCAAGAATGCATACAAACGTGCCTTGCTGCAGCACCATCCGGACAAAGGAATCTCATCGACCCATGAGTCAGCACCTCCAGAACCCCGAATCCTAACCGTCGACACCATCACTCTTGCCTACAAAACCCTCTCTACCCCATCGTCCCGCTCAGCCTATGATCGAGAGCTTCTTCAGAGACTGGCAGTGGAAACTGGGACCTCCAACGCTGGGAGGGTCCACCGCACAGGCTTGGAGACGGTGGACTTGGATTCGCTAGACTTCGATGATGAAACCGGGATCTGGTCGCGTTCGTGCCGGTGTGGGGACGGCAACGGTTTCATCGTCACTGAGGCCGAGCTTGAGAAGAATGCTGAAGAAGGCGAGTTGACGGTGGGCTGCAAGGGCTGCAGTCTCTGGTTGAAGGTGTTGTTTGGTGTCGATGAGGGATGAGGGATGTTGGACGCAAGAATGGGAGAAGGAGACTGCTCGACCAAGCTCGATGAAGAGAGGATGTCGCCATATTCTACTCAGGAGAGCTGGCAGGGAGTCAACAAGGCTGCTGCGAAGATACAAAGCCACGAGCAACGGCGGTCTCATCCGAGGGGGAGGCCACGCCTATCTTTGCAGAGGCGAGGCTCACCACCAGAAAGGTCATACAGGCCTCAGGCGACCAATGTTCTGGCGTTCATAAGACGGCTGTGTTCTCCCGCGCCTAATACACGATACACCAATCCTTTGCTACAGCCAACCGTGCCTGGGCTGGGCATATGCATACAAGGCAGCTGATTCAAGCAGCTTGTCGGAACGCCGCACAGCTCCACTTGTAGTCGAGCATCGGGCCTCGCAGCCCCGACCAGTTACAGTGTCTGCATCAGTGAATCGAGCGAGTGAGTGGTTCATACTATCAACTGCTTGATGAACTGCTTGATGACAGCTTGATAATATGATGAATGCTCAGTGGCACGACTGAGTGATTGTATGCTGCATGGGCGCCCGAATCAGCGGTTGAATGCGGATCAATAGAGTCACGAGTTAGAGAATATGATAGAAAGGTCGATCAGTTGATTGATAGACTGACTGATGGCACGAATCAAACGGCGGGAAGGAATCTAAGAGGGATCAGCGCCAGAGTGTTTTCTATCGATGATGCACCGGTGCCGCCTAAAGACTGAAGCTTCAGAAGAGCCCAGCTCTTCTGCTATCTTTTTCCATGTCAGCCCCTGCTCTCTCATCGCCCTGAGTCGCAAGTCTTCTTCAGCGGTCCATTTACGAGGGTGGAAGGCAGTGGCTTTGAGGCCAACCAAGTCATCCCTTTTGATTGCTCTAAGCCTTTGGATCCCAGCGGAGCATTTCTTTCCTAACGTCTCTCTGATTTCCTCCCATGTTTTGCCCTGCGTTCTCATCTGGACGAGCTGAGCATCATCGGTGGGCGTCCATTTGCGACGAAATACGCGGTCTGGAGACAGTGTCACATATCTCCTGGCATCGACATGAGCCCGGATTGTGTCCTTGGTCCTGCCAGGTAGCTTCTTGGCGATCTCGGCAGAGGTGCAACCTTGTGATTTCAGTTCAGAAATGAGCCTTGACTCTGCCTCAGTAAACCGAGTCAACTTCGCAGACCCAACCAGAGACCAGTGCTTGGCTACCACTGCCCCCATGGTTCTGCGGGGCATGCGTCGTGCAATTTCCTCCCATTTCGACCCGAACATTTCAACCAAGTTTTGCAACTTTGCCACCTCTGCAGCGGTCCAGCGTCTCACGGTATGTCGGTGCGCAGTCAGCGGACGCCGATGCGCGTGCTTCACCGCATACACGCTCCTGCCAGGCATCTGTTGGGCGATCTGCGGCCAGGAAAGTCCCTCTGCACGCAGAGCGTTTCGCATCTTCAGCTCCTCGGGCGTCCAAGACTTGCGTTCAGGGCGCGATTCGACATGCTGAAGCGCCGCCTGGAGTTTAGAGTACTTCATGGCGAGTCCTGAGGCCGTACGACCTGGGAAATACTCGAGCATAGCTTTCCACGGATGGTCGGGCTTCCTCATTGCCAGCAACCGACTACACTCTTCCTCACTCCAGTATCGAGGAGCGGCCTTCTTCTGCTTCCGCCGCCTGCCCAGCCATGGCGGCGAAGCTTTCTTTGCAGAATCGTGAAGTCCACAGCAAAAGTCTATGTTATGAGAGACTGTCTCTGGTCGTACGCGGTCGTGGCCGGGATCAGTCCGTAATGATGCGAGACTTGTTGCTCTTGCAGTGCAAAGGGCTCGTCGACATATCGCCAGCATACCGCAGAGGAGTCTTGGCTCTTATCGCTGGCTATCGCATGACTAATGATGCCTTTTCTTCCAGTCGGTCATTTTGTTATGGCGTATGTATTCCACTACGCGCTCGGCTAAGGTGTGGAGCTCCTCGGGAATGCCTGAGTCATGAATTCAAGGTCCCATAAGGCTGAAAGTCAACCTTCGAAATCTCACTCTGCCAAACTGTCTCATTGACAACGAGCCAGACGACAGCCACCGTCCGTCCACTGCACATTATTGTCGGTACCTCACTATCACGGCCACCATTCTGACAGCCCTTGGCGCCGTAGTTGATCACCGTCCACGTGCGACGTCCCGGCCGCAATGGCCGACTTCAGCTTCTCTGACGACCGCGAGCTGCAGCAGCTGAATCAGCAGGTGGTAAGTCCGAGCGGCCTGCAACAACCCTCAACAGCGCTGACCTATGTTGCGCCCAGCTCGACGACCCCGAAGAGTTCGAGCACTGGGAGAAGCTGGTGCGCGCGTCCGAATCACAGGAGGGAGGCCTAAACCGCAATTCGAGCCCAGGCGCAATCGCAGCCACGCGCGACGTCTACGATCGTTTCCTTGCTCGTTTCCCGCTCTTCTTCGGATACTGGAAGAAATATGCAGACCTTGAGTTCACTATCGCAGGCACAGAGGCTGCGGAGATGGTAGGTTGGCACACACATGGCGAGGATATTCGCTGACAGCGTGGCAGGTCTATGAGCGCGGTGTAGCCAGTATCGGCATATCGGTCGATCTCTGGGCTAATTACTGCGGCTTCAAGACAGAGACCTCACACGATGCGGACGTGATCAGAGAGTAAGTCGTTCGGGCAACCCTTTCCTTCCCTGCCCTTTGCACGTAACAGTCAACAGCTCCATCCACCTCGCTTGATTGAGGCTCCACTATGCGTCATTGACTCATATCGCTTGGTGAGATCTCCACCTCCAGAACTCGGTCCGCGTCGGGAGTCTCACATATAAAACCCAGAATTGTCACATCACCATCCCATCGTTTTGCGCATCATCGCGGAAGGCATCTTCCACGATTTGTTTGGCTCACTCACGCATCCATGGGATCATTGGCATAGTTGGGCCACTTGAGCGCTTGGCTCAGCACCAGAGATGTTCGCACCTCCCGACCCTGAGCACCCTCTTTCCCTTTCGCGCTCAGGCGACAGAACTGACACACTTCCTCCAGTCTATTCGAGCGCGGCGCTGAGAGCGTAGGCCTCGACTTTCTTGCGCACCCTTTTTGGGACAGATACATCGAGTTTGAGGAGCGCCTCGATGCGCATGATCGCATCTTTCAGATTCTCAGCCGCGTCATTCACATTCCAATGCACCAATATGCGAGATACTTCGAGCGGTACCGCACGATGGCAGCCCAACGTGCTGTTGCTGAGCTTGTGCCGGAAGAGAAGCTCAATTCATTTCGTCAGGAAACGAGTGGAACGAAGCGCAAGAGTGAAGCAGACGTCGATGCCGAATTGCGCAAGCGCATCGACGCGTACCATATGGACATCTTCAATAAGACGCAGAGCGAAACGACCAAGCGATGGACGTACGAGTCTGAAGTCAAGCGACCATACTACCACGTTACCGAGCTTGATGAGCCTCAGCTGGCGAACTGGCGCAAGTATCTTGACTTCGAAGAGGCTGAGGGCGACTATACTCGCATACGGTTCCTGTACGAGCGCTGCTTAGTCACTGCGGCGAATTACGACGAATTTTGGTTTCGCTACGCTCGATGGATGCTTGTCCAGGACAAGGAGCAAGAGGTTCGCAACATCTACCAACGCGCGAGCTGCGTCTACGTGCCAATTGCCAGGCCCTCTATCCGCCTTTTCTATGCGCAATTCGAGGAGTCGATGGGCTATGCTGCTATCGCCTTGGACATTCACGAGGCAATCCTCGCCCACACGCCCGATCATCTGGAAACTATAATTTCCATGTCTGGTGTCCAGCGAAGGCAGGACGGGGTTGATGCAGCTCTTGCGTCCCTCAGACAGCGGGCGCAGGACTTGGCCTCGTCATCGCCCTACACCTCAGGCGCCCTTGTTGCGGAGCAGGCGCGTCTTGTGGCCGAGTCCAAGGGTCAGCCGGAGCAGGCTCGCGAGTTGTACCAGAACAACCAGGCCGCCTACCCGGATTGTAGACCATTCTGGCTTGGCTGGTTCTTCTTTGAGGTCAAGCAGCCGTTCGGGGGTCCCAAGGAGCAAGCACAACATTATGAGCGTGTCAAGGCAGTCTACAACAGCATCCGTCAGAAGTCGCAACTTCCCAATTCAGTTATCCGGGATGTTACCAGCTACTACCTGGTGTATCTGCGCGAACGTGGCTCGGGGTCAGACGCAATCAAGGAACTTATGCAACTTGACGCCGAGGTCAACGGTCCAGCCAGCGTCCAGCAGAAAGGTACGGCGCGTAAACCTGATGACAATGATATGACGGCTCCGACAAATCTGCAGCCGGCGCTGCAGAATGGACATGCTACTGTCGAGACGCATCAGAGCTTGCTGAGCCCCGGACCGCCTCAGATACCTGTCGATGGCCAAGCTTACTAAAAGTGCATGCAAGATGCGGTATGCAGTCTTGAACGCTGCAGATATTGGAGACCTGCGTGTGGGCTTTGCGACTCCCCAGACGAAGGGGAGAATGATACCCTAATGCAATATGACTGCTTGAGCGTGTGAACTATAGCTGGCATTCGAGTCGGCGAGTCACGACGCTGCGATTGCTATGGCTGCCTGAGAACTATTCTGAGGCCTGTTGTGTAGATGATTTGCTCCATTCGGCCAACGTCGGGCCCCTCGATTGCTGCAACTATGTGCTAGCCGCGAGACACAAGACCTGTATCCCTAATTTACTTTACTGAAGTGATCCACGTAGCTTTTTGTCTACTACCATAGCTACCTCGATCGCGTATTGCGAGGCTACCCATTCGAACCGAGCGATCGCCTGCTGGGGGGCTCCCGAGTGTCTATCGTAAATGTGCAAGGGGTCTGCGCGTCGACTTGCTGTCCCACGGCTGAGCCCCTAATAGCGCGTGTTCTCAATTTTGGTGACCAGAATGTCGCTGGCGCCGAGCGCGGTAAGGTCGTCCATGACCGTGGCAATCTTGCTCCGCTCCACCATTGCTTGCACGGCGACCCAGCCGTCCGCTTCCAGCGCATTGATCTGAGTCGCAGCTGATGTCAGCACGCACGATCTTCGAATGTGTAGCGCACACCTGTCGAAACACTTACAGTCGGCGCTCGCTTCCCGGGTGTGATCTTCGATGCTTCGGGCAGTAGTCTGCGCTCGACGTTGTATGTGCAGAGGACGAATTTCTGGGCGGTGATGACGCCTTTGATGCGGTTGGTGATGAGCTGGACGAGCTTGGGGTCGGCGACGTTCTTGGATCTGATCAGGACGGCGGTGGTCTCGATGACGGTGGCGATGGCTTTGAGGCCGGCTGCGCGCATGGTCTCGCCGGATTCTGGATGGGGCCGCGTTAGCTTGGTGAGGTGGGGGAGGCGACGCGGTGATGCGGACCGACGAGGTCGACGATGCCGTCTGCTAGGCCTAGAGCGCAGGCGGCTTCCACGCTGCCGCTGAGAGGTCTCAGGATGGTCTGGAGCTTGGCAGCTGCGTCGCCATTCGTCGGAGTCTTGCGGTTGCCTTCGAGGGATCGGAAGTACTGCTCTGACAGGCCCGTGAAGCTGGTAGCGATCCTCTTTCCGACCAGGTCTTCTGACGTTTGGAAGGGTCCCTTCTCGGGCACTTGCACTTGCAGCTTACACCGTCCGAACTCCAGGTCCATGATCTCTTCGATGCCGTGCTTGTCGGTTGGTGGGTTGGAGGCCTCGTATTCTGCAACCGTGTCTCGTCCTGTGATGCCAAGGCTCACTCTGCCTTCGGCCACGAACTCTGGGATATCAGCTGCGGGGAGGAACACCAGCGCCAGAGGGAGGTTCATGACCAGTGCGATGTCCAGACGGTTGTGGCGGTGGAATTTGATGTCGGATCCTGATAGTAGCTCGAGACATGCTTGTTGTAGGCGACCCTTTTTGGGGACCGCAAAAAGCATACGGTCGGTCAGACTATGGAGAATGTCAGCGAATGATGATGTGCCAGTCGTTGGTCCATGGGTGGACGTGGCCAGGGCCTCGTCTTCTGGCATATCTGGACATGGGAGCAGAAGAAGATCGAGGTTTGAATGAGATCTCAGTTAGAAGCATGCGAGTCTTGTCGGAGCACGAAGATCGCACAGATGACAGATCAATGGCAAACACAAGCAGACGGAGGTGAACGTACTGGTTGACGAGATCCATAGTTTGCGGTGGATATTTCCAAGACGGCGGAACTTTGGTCTTGCGATTGTATCGCTTCTCACTTGACTATGTTCTGCAGGCCGACTCAGATCTATGTATCCTGTTCAATGCCTGCAGCCCAACCAATGCGCCGGCAAGTCCCGGGGAGAGTCAAGACGACCAGGAAGCTCTGATCGCAACAGACAGAGAGCGCTCGACGAAGGCAGCCCAATTCTGCAGCAGTAGCTTCCTCGCAAGGCAGTATGTTGTTTGGTTAATGTGGACGTTAATGCTTCTGTATTGCGAGGCATGTGATTGTGAGTCCCAAAAATTCATTGCTAGCCTCAGGCACGTGCGGCCTTAGCGCGGGATACAGCCGCGTATCAGACTTTCGCCAAGAATTTACCCACCAAATTCAAGTCTGAGGTTCGCGAGCGATTCGAGACTACCAACGAGCACAACCCGACACGACATACCCACGAATCACGCAGAAGATTTGCACATACAGCCAACATGGACTCGGCAAAGTAAGAGACGTGCACGCTGGAGCGGATAAGGATGGAATGTTGACAGGATACCACAGGGTCCCCGTCAAGCTCGTTAAGGTCACCAGAGTCCTCGGTCGTACCGGTATGCGCATTTGAGCTGTGGATGGGGAAGGGACTGCGAGATTCTGATGAAATACAGGCTCCCGTGGTGGTGTCACTCAGGTCCGCGTCGAGTTCATGGACGACACGACTCGCAGCATCATTCGCAACGTCAAGGGTCCAGGTATGTGGAGGTCTAAATGGCATGTGTGCGAAGTCGGACACTGACCCGGTGGCAGTGCGCGAGGACGACATCCTCTGCTTGCTCGAGTCTGAGCGTGAGGCCAGGAGACTGAGATAAGAGGGATGATCTGTGGCAGGGCGTGGTGGAGATGGGTATGATGCAAAGCGGTATCCTGATCAATTCGGGAATGACAATTGCGCGAGCGGTCTTGAGAAGCATTCGGCAACTGGCGTTATGGCTACGGTGATGGCTTCCGCACCGCGCGTGAATCTATGAGCTCCTACAACTGTGACGCTTCCATCTCACTCTCGCGTCCGCACAACCTGTGTATTCAGGGCATGTTTTACCGCACAGGTGGCGACGGCGAATGGAGGAGAGCAGATCGATATCGGCACATATTTCAAGGCGTGCATAGGCGCCGGAGCTTTGCACAAGCTACGCCATACATACATTGCGGCTTCATGCGGGAGAACCAGTCGCTATCCATTGCCCTAATGCATCCAGTCGTACATGCGCCTCGCCGCAAATGCAAGCGTGACGAAGCCAAGACACAGCAAGGCGAACAGCGCAATCATGATGCTGCCGCTCATCTCGAAAGCGTCACTGACTTCCAGCCTAGCCATGGCGCGATGTTTCTTGCGCCTGTACCAGCCTCCGAAAGAAGGACTTCTATTAATATGTTGACCACTTTGAGCAGGCGCTGAGCGATTAGGGTCTTGATATGGCTCCGGATCAAGCCACCACCACCACGATCGGGGCCCAGGCGTGTGTTCTGACAGGCGCCATCGTCTATCGCGACGCTCTATCACGAAGAGCGATACCAGGAACGCGATCATCGTGATTGGTGCCAGGACGAGCTGGAACAACAGAGGAAATATTAGTCATTGGTGAGGCGAGATTTGTGCTCTGGAAGGATGAAGTCTGCATACATCTGCGAGTAGATGTCGTTGTCTGGAATTCTCGGTGACGTCCCGTCCGTTTGAGGCAGATGCCCCGGTCGACAGCATATCTGCGCTGTCTGGTAATTCCAGAAACGGGTCCTTCTCTTTCCTGTTCCTGCTTCTTCGGCGGGTGTCGATGTGCGTCTGTACTGTGGAGTCGGTAGATGCCGCTGTGGTGGTGGTGGTGGTGGTGGACACAGACGCCGTTGACGAATGACTATTGTTAGCCATGATGTGTGTAATGGGCGGTCAGTCCGAGATATTGCCCCTCTCTGCAAGAAGAGCAAGTTTTCGTGGAGTCGTCGAGGAGCAGCTGTGAGATGTGAGGATGGGGAAGTGGTTGCCTCTGGGATGGGATATATGCATGATTTGTGCATCCTCAGAAGAGGTACCAGGTACATGTCGTCGTTCTTTGCGAGCTCTCTCCAAGCAATGCTCGGGTGCCGCACCTTGCTGCGCCAGGGACGTCACGGGCGACTTGGCGAGGGAGCTCGGTATCCGGATGTATCTCGCATGCGGGCCTGATTGCGAGGTGTACCGACCTTGGCACGGCTGAGCCTCGACCCCAGCCAGCATTGAGGCCGCAGGGTGTAGGTGATATTTTTAACCTCGATGACATCGACTCTACCTCGCATGTGCCCAATGGACAAATGATGGTGCGCCAAATGCTGGACACGACTTTTCACCCCTGATGGTGGTCGAGTGATCCAAAATGGGGATTGAGGCTTGTGGATTCTCTTCACATGCTGCAGACAACAGGCCAGATGCAGCACAACACCATCATGATAACAGTGACGACCGCCTGCGCATTGCGTGGCGTGGCGGAGACAACGATGATGATGATGGAGATTCGGATCTGGACATTAATAATTGCGATGGACTTTATTATTATCGTGTGGGCTTTCGACGCCACCCGACGCCTCTCTCTCTCTCTCTGCTATGTCAAGTCGAGCGTGCTAACCCCAATTCGGGCCTTGCATTCAAGCGCAAGAGGTCATGATGGGGACACAACGACTCCATGTCCCTCGTTGACGAGAGCTGGAAAGGGCACGCAACTGCACTACGCTAGGAATGCACTTGGGGGGGGCAAGAAGCATAAGGTTAACGTTGCTGGTCGAACCGTGTGCGGCGGCATGTAATGATGGTGAGCATGCTGAACCACCCGGTCAATAGGTGAACAGATTTGCACGCCGTCTGCAGCTGAGAGCTCTGCCCCTCGAGGGCCAATGAACCAGCCTCAGGCCGCCATCCACGCCAGGTTCTCAGATGACAGACTATTTCTGCAGCCATCGAGAGCCACCCAAGCCTACTGCCGATAGCTCAACGGGCGACTACCCGTCCGAAAGGCAGGGAAAACTGCCCCGATCAACAGTCATGCCTTCAGGCCTCTGCTGGCTATTCAACGGCCGCCACGGAGGCTGCCAATAGAATACTTCACACAGTCTCAGAGCCATACTACCTTGCTCAGCTTCAACAATGCTGTGACTGCTTTGCGGAAAGGGCACCCCTGAAGATCGGGTGCTCTTCCACGCATATAACGTCCATTGTCTCTGCCGGCTCGGGCTATGTCGATCACATGTCGACCGAGCCTGTACTGTGCTGTCGACCCGAATCAACCATGTCGAACAAGAGGGCTGCCGAGCCATCGAAGGGCAAGTATGAAGACAGTCGCGGAGCTCCGCCTGCCACAAGCCGTCTCGAAATAAGCAGCAGTGAGTCGTACTTCTCATGGTCAGCATCAGAGATCGCATTCTAAGGTCGGGTTAGGCAGCAACGCTTCATCACAGCCAGAACAAGCACAGAACCAGATCGACTTTCAATTTCTCAACTTCAGCCACCCATCCGATGCTAAGGCGTCGAGGGCCCGAAGGACAGTCAGGAGCCATGTCACACGTCAGCAGCATCAGCGTGAGCACGCGCTCCAAGCAGCTCGACGAGCGCAAAGCTTCCAAGGACCCGAGTCGGACACTGAGCCACCATCTTTGCGAAGGCCGCATGCCCGAACGTTTCCGGAACAGCGCCCAGCAACACTCGAACTGCCAGGAACCACCGGCACTATTTTGGCGGCGCCGTCCACAAGCAGTCCAGAGACATCGCCCAATTCGCCCTCTCCCGCGGCATCTCCAACTGATTCTCCTGCCCCCGGTGTCGTTGATCTCGCAGGGATCTATCCGGAGCGCTGGCACCCATATATCCCCCGTATCATGGTAAGTAGCTTGAGGCAGAGCTTGCGAGTCTCGCACCATCTGATCAATGGTTCAGGAGGACTACCGAACCAACATGGCAGTCGACATACCCGAGCTGGACCGGACTGTGATTTCTGGCCTGCTACGAACGCGCTTCTTTCCCTTCACCATGACCGACGCTGCTTCAGTCCACGCTGTCATGCTCATGGCAGCCTCTCATTACAGCAGAGCGCGCGGACCACGATCACACACCATCGATCTGTTGCAACTGAAAGGTATGGCCATTGCAGCCATCAACAGCGGCCTGAGCGATCCGCGACGAGCTACAAGCGATCAAGTGATCATTGCGGTCGCCATGATGGCATCTTTCGAGGCACTGTACGGCGATCGGGCCTTTTTCGAAACACACATGACTGGTCTCGTACGGATGGTCACTCTCCGAGGCGGCCTGCACGCTTTGGGCCTCGATGGCCTACTGGAGCGAATACTACTCTGGATCGATTCGAACGCGACACATATCCTTGGCAAAAGCGTCTATTTCAACAAGGCGGCATTCCCAACTCGTGCTGGCCACCCAACACCAGAGCCCAGACGATTCGCTGGCCTCAGTGTCCAGAGTACCCAGCAATGACACTGGCCGGCTGCGCGCCATCTGCAACCGGCACTGTTCGAAACGACAGAGCCTGGCAAAAGTCTGAAGTTTTGGGAGGTGCATTTGGAGACTCTACCACCGTGCTGGCATCCTTGTCGACGCTACACACCTGCCGTAATGTTTAGACGAGCACATACCCAGACAATTCTCTCTATCACTTCCATCTTTTACACGTTCTCCATCCCTGTCTGCCGCTCTTTCATCCTTCACAAGCACGTACACTAGGACCCTTCTGCTGACGCTCTCCTCGCATCGCAGAATGCATCCAGGACTACTTGTTCTGGAGGACCCGGCTAAGTAGCAGCTGCACGTGGAGTCAATGTGCAATCCCTGACCTGATACTCACTTCTCTGAGCAGTCCACGAGCATCCGTCAGAGCGATTGAGATTGAAGGCCAGCACGATCAACCGGCGTCGCAAGCGGCACCGTTCGCCGATCCGGCTCGTATGGTTCGACCGGTCGACCGTTGAGCCCTTGGTTATCAGCGACTCTGTACTTCCCACCTCACGCGCTAATAAGCCCCGGAAATCGCACGTGAGCGCCGACATACCTCGTCCGACTTGGGCAGAAGCATCGGGGACCGTCATTATTGGACGCGCGGAGACCAAGGAATCTGGGCGAGAAATGCATTTCACTTGCACATCTGGAGGCTCTGAGCCCAAACATGTGTCGATCGTAGGGCCTTTCCACCCGCAAATCGCACCCCGTTCGCTGGCTATCCACGCCGTCCGACTAAGCTCTGCCATGCTGACCGGAGCCGCGTGTGATGGGAATATCGCAGTGCCCGAGTCCCCTGAGGCTGCGAAAGTCATACCTCTGATGACTAGGTTCTAACTCTCATGTTCGACCTTATTATGCAGCGCCTATGAGCGGAGCACAGAACTCGCGCCAGACACTCGCGTGCGCGAGCGGAGGTCCGGAGATCATGGTCGATCATTCGTGTCGGGTGGTCGGATCTCTGGGAGATGGGTAGGGATGGCGATGGATCGTCATGAGGTTATGATTTCTCTGCCAGTCGAGCGATCATTGCTCTGGCGGATGTGTTGTACAGCGTTGCTCACCGGAGCACGATGAAGTTGGATTAATGCTGGCGCTCGACTCAATGAACGTCGAAAGGGTCTGGCAGGCCCTGCAGCTCACGAAGTGCATCTATCTGCTCTGGCGCGGATTGCGCGATGCAAGCGATTGTCATTGGTCGCAGTGACTTGAGATGCGACGCAAGACTTATTATGATTTTATACGAAGAGTCGGTGTAACCAGCATCGACGAGCGTGCTCCGACTAGAGCTGCATTAGGTATATGCACGCTCGCGTCTCAGCGGACTTCCTTGCCTTTACTTCGAGAGATCCAATGCTTCTGCAAGCTCCTCCTGTGATTCTCAGTACAATGTCTCTCCCACCACCGTCCCTCTTCCCCATGTATCACTTTCGTCGGACCGGCTCAAGCGGGCTGTGTCGTGCTATACACCACTGCATGAAGCACAAGTCTCTGAGCCCTTCCTATTTGCTGCCTACGCAGCTAGGCGCGCTCAGCTGAGTTGCACGGATCATGCCTCTTCATACCAAGCGTTGGTCGGCGAATGCAGTCGAGGTGAGATCAAGACGCCCAACGGGCAACAGCTGCCCGACAGTAGTATGGACTGAACGGCGCAAAGCTCGCTCGAGAGCAAACTTCCCTAATAACAATGGTTTGTTCGTTGCACCGCCACAGCTCGAGTGCAGAAGGAGTATGGCCAAGGAGCATGACAGTCGCCGAGCGTTGAGTTGCCCAGCTTGTGGAATTGATGCGCCGACAAGGCTAGAAGACAAGACTTGCTCAAGTCAAGGGAATGCCGGGGTCTTTTGGACACTGCAGAGAAGATATCCAAGATCAAGTGTAGGTTACTTTCTTCTTCGTGAGGTTGTGAACAATCCCATCAAGCTCCTCACGCTTCCGCTTCTTCTCCGCCGCCTCTGCCGGCTCATCCTCGCCAGAGACATCTTCGGATTGCTCAGCAGACGCATCCTCCCATGTCCGCGGCCGCCAACAGCGGATCAACCCGTCTGCGTGCGCCGAGTACATTTCGATGGCATGTGCTCGCCACGCCAAGGCAGTCGTTCGGTTGGAAATATTGCGGATGCCACTCCCGCTTGGTGCCTTCTGCATCCCCGGCACACGTAGGCGTTTCAAAAGGCTGCCAGAGTGCATATCGAAGCTCAGAATCTCGCCAGGGTTTCTATAGAAGATCACATCGTTGCCTGCCGGCAGAAAATGCTTTGGCACGAATAGCGGCTGTAGGAGGGTTGTTTGGGTATTCTGCAGGACAGGTCCAAAGTTGGCCAGCGTGTTTGCGCCCATCGTCATGTCCCAGACACGCATTCGCTCATCGAGACCAGTCGAGACGAGATACTCGCCCTTTTGACTCCAGCTGAGACCATTGACAGCGCCATTGTGAGATTTGCCTCGCTCTCGCCTTCGAGCGCCAGTGCCCAAACCGTCATAGCCCACGATACCAACGCTGTCTTCTAGGTCCAGTACTCCTAGACTGCTGGCACTTCTTCGAATGTCCCAGACCCTACACGAGCCATCAGTGGCCCCGCTAGCTAGGATGTTCTCATTCTTCGGATGCCAAGCTACCGAGAGCACCGATCCAGAATGGCCTGCAAGAGAGTGGGTGCTCGATCCAACTCGCAAATCGACTAGGCGGACAGCAGGGTGCTGGGAAGCCACAGCAACCAGGAGATGGGTAGCGACATTGGATGTTGCGTGGCTGAAAACTGTTGAGCCCATGTCGAAAGTTGCCGATGCTGTCAAGGTGTCGGACGAGAAAAGTTTGAGACTACGATCATATCCGCCAGTCAGGAATGCACCCGAGTCGAAGGGATAGAAGGCCAGGTGCGTGATGCCCAGGCTTTCGCTGATCGATGTTCTAGGGACATGTCCGAGCGGCACATGTATGGAAGTGGCATCATCAGCTCCCTGTGCATCGGCCTCGAGGTCCCATATCGCTACAGAAGAGTCTGAACCGCCTGACAGGAGGCTGCAAGAACGTATCAGCATAGGCCCTGCATGCAGATCAGTCTACTCACTATCTGCCTTCGAATATATCGATATCAATGCTATTCACTCCAGCCACATGTGCGACGGCCTTAATGCCGACGGTCGCGTCACCTGTAACGCCATTTGATGCCACACCAGCAACTGGCGTCTGAGCAGTGAATTGTACTTTCGGTGCTAGTTGAAGTGACTGAATCAGTCGGTCATTGTAAGCTGTGGCAAGAGTCTGCTGGCTGATGGATCCAAGCTGTCTGTTGAGAAGGAAGGAGTTCATTGGCGTCGCACATCATGATCGTACACCGTTTCGCTGCGACAAGATCCAGCACATCAATGTGCGATGCATGACCGCAAGAGGTTGGAGAGTAGTGAAAGGCTGACAAGACGCGAGGCCTGCGGCAAAAGTCGTGCCCGAAAGCGACACAATATGCGCTGGATGGTATCTTAGGGTTAGTGTTTGGGTGGATGGCAACTTGATGCAACTTCGAAGTCCACGATTGATGATCTGCGCTCACGCATTCAATCAATTGCGTTTGCAGGATTGCAACTCGTCTATCTCTATGCCTCATGATGCTCCAGAACGCGACATTCAAGATCTCGTATATGCTGGCCGTGAAGCTCTGGTATCTCGTGCTCGCTCACTGCTCTCCCAACGCCGTTGAAGCCGTCACTGTTGAGGAATACCAATCATCCACATCACCACTCCTATGATCAGAACAGGACTAGTGGTGGAACAGTCTAATGTGTTGCTCAATGAAAGTGATACCCAGCTTCTCCGCCGTCGCAAAGCAAGGCTTGTCATTCTGGCTCCCGGTCGGCGCAGCAATGTACTTGACACCGCTTCTTGCCACACGGTACACGTTGTCCGTGAATGGGAAGAAGGCATCTGAGCTCACGGCGACCTCGCTCAACTGGCTCAACCACTCCTTCCTTTCCTCGGCCGTGAAAGTCTTGGGTACCTCCTCGAAATGCTTCTCCCAGTCCTCGCGTTCTATGCCGGACTCGGGCACGATTCCGCTGCACAAGAGGTCGATGGCGTTAGACTTATCGGCACGCTTGGTGCCTTTCTTCCACTTGATGCCCAGAGCGCGGGAGTGAAACCGCATCCACCAGTTGTCTGCCTTGTCACCCGCCAGACGCGTGCAATGGATTCTGCTCTGCTGGCCCGCACCAAGGCCGATGACTTGGCCGTTCAAGGCATAGCATACAGAGTTTGACTGCGTGAACTTGAGCGCGATGGTGGCGACTGCCAAGTCACGAAGAGCAGATTCTGGAAGCGGAGAGCTTTCCTTGGGTACGACAATGGTGTTGAAGCTGTTGTGTGGCGTGATGGAGGCGTCGTTGCGGTTCTGTGTCAGATGAACGCCGTAGAGTGTGCGGTCTTCTTGGGCCGGAGGGGTGTATGACTTGTCAATTTGGAGGACGAGGTATTTGCCGCCTTTCTTCTTGCTCAACAACTCGAGCGCCTCCGGCTGGAAAGCTGGAGCAATGACACCGTCGCTGACCTCCTTGCTGATGATCTTGGCAGTCGGGACATCAACCTCATGTGAGAGAGCGATCACATCGCCAAAGCTGGACATGCGGTCTGCACCTCTGGCACGGGCATAAGCAGTCGCAAGGCCGGACTGGTCAAGACCCTCGATGTCTTCGACCATGTACACCTTCTTCTCCACGTCACTGAGCGGAACGCCAATAGCGGCACCGGCTGGCGAAACGTGTTTGAAGGAAGCGGCCGCTGGGTAGTCCAGTGCTTCACTGAGCTCCTTCACTAGCGGCCAGGCATTTAAGGAGTCCAGAAGGTTGATGTAGCCGGGAGAGCCATTCAAGACTTGGAACGGGAGGTTACCTTCAGTAACAAAGGCTGAAGCAGGCTTCTGGTGAGGGTTTGCGCCGTACCGCAGAGACAGCTGCTTCAACCCGTCACCTGCATACTTCTTACGGAAGAAGTCTGCGATCGCGGTATCATAGTCTGCAGTGTGCGAGAATGCCTTGAGCGCATACAGTTGCCTACTCTTATCTGGAACTTCACCCTTCTCCAACTCTTGCAGAAAGTCATGGTAGTCATTCGGGTCACTCAAGATTGTCACCCTCCCGTGGTTCTTCGCCGCAGCGCGGATCAACGTGACACCCCCAATGTCAATCTCTTCCACCGCCTCGGGAATCGTGACGTTGATCTTCGCCACAGTGTCCTTGAACGGGTACAGGTTGCAGATGACATAGTCGACCTTGTTGATGTTCTGCTCGGCCAAGTCCTTCTCGTCCGAGGCCAGGTCACGAGCCAGGATACCAGCGTGAACGGCAGGGTGGAGGGTCTTCACGCGGCCGGACAACATCTCGGGCGCTTTGGTGATGGCCGAAACATCTTCGACGGGGAAGCCAGCCTCGCGAATGAGTTTGGCAGTGCCACCGGAGGCCAACAGTCGAATGTTCTGCTTGACGAGGCCTTTGGCGAGGTCGAGGAGGCCGGTCTTGTCGTAGACGGAGAGGATGGCAATCTTCTGGGTTGCTGCCATGGTCAAGGATGTGAATCAGGAGGCCTTGTTGGTGCAGAAGGGGATGGTCGCAACACGACAGAACTAGGCGCTTTTATCAATCCTCGAATGCTCGTGACAACGCACAAAGCAGCCGTGAATACACAAAGCTCAGGTCTCCAATGCCTACCGACGAATGGCTGCTGAATGCTGGTCCATCTTTTTTTCACCCCACCTACATATGTAATCATGGAATCGCGGGGCACGTGCATCGTCATGCCGATCACGCTGGCTTGGCATTGAGCCAGGCGAAAACTCTGTCAGACGCGCTGCACGACTTCGCGTCTCTTACTTCACGGCTCACTACTAGGAGGTACTACTGCTCGCATTTGCAGGCTTGAATCGCCAGCGCGTTAACGACACCTATTTTGTAGTGAATGTTCGAAACCGAGTGGAGCAACTTACATTGCGCTTCTTCTGTGGTTACTAAATGGTCCGCCGACTGACAATCACCGACACTCATCCAGCGATGAGCAGGATGCGAGCAAAATGAACGAACAAGGCAAAACGTACAGCAGTGGGGATTCCCACGTGGTCACCCACCGTAGTACTAATCCACCGGCTCACAGCTTAAGTTCAGGAGAGCGGACGGGATCCTCTGCATTCTGATATTTGACCTATGGCTGTACGTGCCAGACAAGTATGATCAATTGTTATAGATCTTTGATCGGAAGCATCCATGGGCATGGCCCGGGTACTCCGACCTAGCACGGGGTTTTATCCACGCACAACCACGTTAGATGCACGGCACCTTAGCTGTAGTGCGCAACCTGCGACCTGTACGGTGTTGGGACTGTTTCTCTCAACAGACGATGTCGATGGCTGGGGGCACTTGTCATTCCTCTTCAATCACTTCATTTCTAGTCGACTGTTGTTGCATCATGTGGTATCTCTACATTTATTGACCACGCTCTGCGGGCCTACTAAGCCCTGGTCTGGCAATCTTGCTCACTAGACTTGCTTCCTTACTCCACGACCCTCCCTCGACCATCTCCACTAATCACCCTAATACGGGATCCCGTTCGTCAACAACTGGAAATAATCATAGACAGCCGTCGAATAACTCCTCTCGCTCCAATGGACCAGCTTCCGCACGAACTCGGCCGCCTCACGATCATCCTTCTCCAGCACAAACCTCTCCTTGAAATGCTGGATCGTCTGCGGCTTGAAACACGGCAGGCCGGAATCCAGCATCGTGAGCACAATATGCGAGAGCTGCTCTACATACTGTCGTGCTGCTAGGAAAGCCTTGACGCAGAGCTCTTCGAAAGCGCGGAAGGATTGCGAGTTCGACCCGCCCATGACGGCGACCATTTCTGGTGAGAGTTTGAAAGGGGCGCGCTCGAACTTGACGCCGCCGGGGGCGATGTCGAAGCAGAAGCCGAAGTCGATGTGCAGGATGTGACCGGCGTCGTCGACCATGATGTTGCCGTTGTGCCGGTCTTTGAATTGGAGGAGGTATGAAATTATGCTGTAAGCGGCCATGCTTTTGATGAAGTTGCTGCGCGCCTCTTGGAAGCGAATGGAGTCCTCAGAGCCGTACTTGGAGACAAAGTACTCGTACAGACCGTTGACTGCCTCGCGTCCGAGCATGTCTCGGGAGATGGAGTTGGGCAGCACGTCGATGACGCCGCAGCCTGGTGCCGTGGCTGTGACGCGGTAGGGAAAGACGTAGACGTCCAAGCCGACATTGTTGAAGATACCCCGGAAGGCTGCGATGAGTTGGAGAGCCAAAACGTCCTGCCGGCAGTCGTCTCCGACTTTGAAGATGGCCGACTGCCAGACCTCATAGGTCCGACGCTTGACCATTTCGCCGTTCTGGTGTACACCTTCATTACCGACACCTTCAATTTCTTGCTCTTCCTTTCGGATTCTGAACGTAGCCATGAACGGCGCTTTGGCGTGACTTTGCAGCGGCTTGCCAGATTTGCGGTCGATGCCAACGACTGATCCGTCAGGATTACTTGGCAAATACACTCCGACCTCCAGTTGGATTTTCCTCAGTTCCTCTTCAATCTTTTGCTTCTTCTCAGGCTTCGGCCTTTTGATATACGGTTTCAGCGCACCGGAAATGCCCGTCACCTTTCCGAAAAAGTCAAACTCGCGTTCGTAGAATATCTTGTCCTCGGCAGAAAAGCTCGAGATCAGCGCATCCATGACTTTGTCGAGGACAGGTTTGACAGGGTCGGGTTCTTGCGAGTCCTCGTCTTTGTAAGAGTTTGCTTTCATGTTCCATATGATCTGATGGGCGAAAAGCTGCGAGAACTTGGCCGTCTCGACGATGTAGCGCTCGACATAGCCAAGAGCATCATAGCGAAGCGCTTGCACAATTTGTGGGACGTAGAAGAAAGTCACGTCGACAGAGTGACTTTCAAGCGCACGGACTGCATACTGTATGATAAACGGATGGATGCCGTACGCAGGCAAGAAGTAGGTTACTGCAGCCATTGGATTGATTGGAGCCCAGAAGAGCAAGTATTTCAGCTGCGTTTGAACATCTGGGGGTAGACTTGAGCCGAGCATGATGTACAACGCATCGGCTTCGTTGACGACTTTCTCAGGCTCGCGCATGATGTACCAGCGGATGTCGAGTTCCAAGCGCTCAGACCTCGGGAATCTTGTGGCGAGCTGTACAGCAATGCGTGGATCTTCGTTCCAAGCCGTATCCAGGAGTCCAGCAAATGCCGTGTCCTTGATCGTTGCGCTGCCATGGCCGAGCGGCAGGACGCCTTTGGAGTCAGACCCCAGAGGCGTGATCCAGACGTTGAGGCGGCCAATCTCATGTTGCAGAAGCAGCACCAGAAGCTCTTGCTTGGACTGCAATGCCGCTAGTGATTTTGTCGGCCTGGCACAAATGCCAGTGACAGCCTGCAATGAGCCGATGACATCGTTGAGAAGCTTGATTTCGGCCTTGAGCTGTAGTCTGTTGCTGCCGAATGACCATCTTGGCGATCGAGCGAACCAGGACAAGCCGGCAGACAATATGGCATCCTTAAGTCTCCATTGCGCAAAGACGGTGGGCCTTGTTACATATCTTAAGACTCTGGTCGCGAGCAGTATGATATGGAAGTGCACTTCCCGAGCCAAGGGCTGGGTCACCGTGTGCTTCATAGCTAACATGGTAATTCGCATCAAGCGCGCATATACCCTCTCAACGTTGGGACTATTCAGCCGGCTTGC
Organism: Teratosphaeria destructans; assembly: GCA_010367425.1. NCBI lineage: Eukaryota > Fungi > Ascomycota > Dothideomycetes > Mycosphaerellales > Teratosphaeriaceae > Teratosphaeria > Teratosphaeria destructans. Next base: position 47,880 of record WBMN01000035.1, on the reverse strand, counting down.
GCTGAAGTGGCTAGACAAGTACTGCGTCAGACGTAAGTGTGGCGTGACCAGGTTATGCACAGCTTGCTGCCGCTTGCTGATGGCTTCCCATTTGGAAGGGGCGAATTCTTCTCTGACGTAGAACGGATCAAGGTGGTCGTACGGAGTGAAGAAGCCTTTCTTCAAACGTATAGAACTTTCCCACCCAGCAGCAACCTCTGCCAAAACGCGAGTCTCTAAGCTGGGGTTCTCTTTGACGACACCGAGCCAAAGTGCTATGCCAAGATTGATGGAAGCCTTTGTGAAGATGGAGAACGGAATGGCCACAAGGTCCTGAATCAAAGGCGTCTGGTTTGACGTGCTTCGGCTCAACACTGCTGCCGCATTACGAAGTGTCTCCCGGACGGTTGAGAATGGCACGGCTTCATTTTGCTTGAGCCTTCTTGCTAATTGTCTCAACTGCAGTGCCTCATCGACAGCTTGGTCCTTCCCTTCAATGGCTGCCAAGGTGCGCGAATTGCCATTGTAGTCCACTAATGCCCAGTCGTCATCGGGGATTGAGTTGTCGTGATGGTGGCGATACTCTTGGCGGGTGGTGTACTGTGCAATGAAGTCACTTGCTGTGTCGATACCTATAGTGCCTAGGCGATCCAGGCTCGTGAGACGCTGATCGGTGCTCGGGATCATCGAGCCCATTCGAAGTGCGAATGACCTGCCAAGTGCGACGTGATAAGATCCATCATCTTCAAAGTCCTCCAGGTAGGCCTGCAACAGACCCTTGACGTCCAGAGGTGCCACTTCCATAGCGCGTGAGACCCAGGCATGAGCACGATTCTGAAGGTCTGACAGAGTTGTCTGCCGATATCGAACATTGTCCGAAAGCTGCACAGTTACATTGCCCTTGGCAGAGTAGTAGGTAGACTTCCAATCATACTCGTCCGTTTCAGCGTCAAGGCAGCTCTTCCACATCAAGCTCAGGAGTTCCAGCAGAGCAAAGAGTGATGCTTTGTGACACAATGCTGAAGGCATAGCATTGATGATACGATCGGCGGAGCTCAGCGCTGCATGCTGCACCTTTGCAATGCGATGACAGCAGCCTTCAAAGAATGTCGCCAACTGAAGGGCGACTTGCGGTGCAGAGAAGCTCTGTTGCGATCCAGACTGGGCGTGCCGGATATACGTATCTACGCTTTTGAAGGCAATAGCGAACATGCAGTTGCCCATGGGACCATGCGTCTTCACCTTGCTCTCCATGAAATACGGCAGGGCAGCCGTACAGTCGCCAGCACGCGCTCTGAGATTTGTGACAAGCAATGCCGCATTGAGGAAGACGCAGTCCTGGTATGTCAGGCCTTTGACGTCAGGTCCGATTTGTGGCAGCGCATCTATGAGGGCATTCTTCTGCTCTGCGGCGTGCGATGCGCTGTTGCCACGTCTAAGAACGGTGTTGAGATCGATCGCGCTCTCTGGGTAGTCGACTCGTCCCTCGTCAACCAGCGGTAGAGTATACTGCGCTAGAACCTGAAGCTCTTGCATATATGGCTTGCTAGCTTGGGCAGACAACGTAAAGCCATGAACAACAATATTGAACCAAGCATTTCTGCTTAGCTTCGACACCTCGTCTGGAGACTCGAACTCAGCTTGGTACTCCAAGTCTGAGGAGACGAGGACCGCCATCGGCCGGAAGAGCTGCGAGATCAACTTGCTTGTCAGTACAACATCCACAACCTTGTCAGCGGCAGTGTCACCGCTCCCAACGCACAGTCCTAGCAGGTGTGCAAGGTATATTTCGTACAGTGGAGAGTCCTTCTTGATCCAGAAAGCAAGTTTCGTGCGACCAGCCGAAATGGCGTCAATCAGCAAGCTGTCGCCCTTGATTGTCGCATCAATCGTGATCCTTGCGTAGAGTCTGAGCAAAGCCCGCAACTCGTTGGCGCCACCACAAAGACCAAGCGGGGCCATCTCTGCAATGATTCTAGCATCAACAGCTGGGCTCACTCGGCCGACCTTCTGTACCAGCATTGAAATGACAAGTGCAGTCATTTGCTCATCACGTGCAGCTGTAGCAATAGCGACGATTGCTTGAGCCACGCTTCCGTAGCGTGAAGCCATTTCCTCTTCGTCGCTCAGGACTAACGAGATGGCACTTCCAAGCGCCTGCTGTGATTGATAAGGTGCGTTAGTCCCGTTAATGCTAGCATTGCCATCGAACAAGGGATTTGGTGCCTTGTTTTCTTCACCAGCAGTGGCGCTAAGCACGTTGCCCAAGCTGTACAGCGTGCTTATCAGGACATCTTGGGAAAGACTCTTGACCACGCAGGCCAAGCATTGACCAGCCAGCGCTGCTGTTGGAGCAGTCATCTTACCCTGCACAATCAGCCTTGGCAGAATTCTAGAAAGATTTGCGGCAATCGCAGGTGATGTCCTGGCGAGAATGGCCAAGCTTTTGAGTACTGTCTCCGCCAGCTTGTCATCGGCAATTTGAACCGGATCAGCAGTCACACCATCAAGCCAAGCGATCAACAAGTCCACATCTGCAACCTCCTCGTCGAGCAGAGAGCAGATCAAGAAGCTGCGCAAAGTGCTTGCCTTGACCTCGAATGCCAAGTGCTGCTGCCATGCGGAGCTGACTTGAAGGTAATCTTCGTCTGCTTCTAATAAGTTCATCTCATCCACGATGATCTCGGTCAAGTTTTCGATCATGCCTGGCATAGGCGGGAGGCCGGCATGATCCATCAAAGGGACACGCCGGAGGAGGATGTCCAAGAGATCTGAGCTTGATCCTTTTGGTGAGGTGGTGATGAGCAAGATGACAGCCTGCTCTACTACTACCATGAATGCTTGCTGCAACAGCATGGCTCCCAAGGGCTTGGCTTTGGTGGCGTAGTGCTTGACCCAGCGCTTCCACTCCTTGATTGTTCTGTTCGAGGTACGTGCATTGCGGACGGCGGAAAGTGCACCTTCGAGAGAGACCATGAACTTTTCCGACAGCAGATATCGAAGGCGTTGAACAATGGAGAGCCTTTGGTCGGGAGTCCAGACTTGCGCGTGCGTGGCTGTCGCGTCCAGGAAACCGAGGAGCGAGACGCCAAGCTTGATCGCAGGCAGCGATCGTTCCGCCGCATCAAGATCAGTCTTGCCGTCTGATGAGGGCTGGAACCAGATGGCTTGTTCGGCGCTAGTAGTGAGCTCCCCTATTGTGCGATCAACCACGGCCAGGGCTTGTTGCTTCAACGACGGGTGGTTCAGGCCGATGGCGAGGACTGCAGCTGTCAGGTCATGGGCGAGTGTCTCCCACGGTGGTAGATGTTGGTACAGGGGAGAAGGCTTGAGGGTCTGCTTGTGCGCCTCAGGCACGTACGGAGCTAGCTGGTGGAGTAAGTCTGCAGCATCTGCTGTTGTCTGTACTAGCGGTGCTGCCTTGCACAGCGCGATCAAGACCTCCAGCTCCTTGATGCCCATGGGCACAGACGACGTCTGCACTTTCCTCTCCGACGCGCCCGATCTCCCATTGCCATAGCTCGCCGACTGCTGCAGCTCACACAGCTTTGCGATATCATCCCCGCCGTCTTGCGCTGTCGTTGGCTGGGCCGAGAGGAGGGCTAGCTTGTCGAGGGCGTTGCGCCGGGTGCAAGGTCGCGTTCTGAAGATGTCATTCAGCATTGCGACCTTGGCTACATGTACCTCCATACATACGACTGCCCCATGTAGGTAGGCATAGGGGGGGTGATCGCTATGTACTTACAACGCCATCGCGACTATCCCAGCTCGTCGGGCCTAATGCAGTCTTGCGAACATGTGATGTGTGACGAATGCCCGGCGAATAGCAAGCACGACCTGGGCACGCACACGCCAGTCTCCCGGTCGGGGTCGGGCGGGTCGGCGCGGTGCAAGCCACACATCTACCACGGAGGCACTTATTACCTGTGGCGCGTGTATAGAGTTGGTCGGCTCCAGCCAAGCGGTGCCAAGGGTCCATGTCATGGCGCAACTGCTTCAGAAGCGCCCTCGCACGAGACGTCCCTTCGCATACTGGTACCTACCTAGGTAGTATTTTCTCATCACGACTGACGACCTACGCCCGATTTGAAACATCACGAGTTCTTGCGCTTTGCCGTTCATGCGCCACGTATTTCACACCCAGAGCTGCGGCTGAGACGATCTTGCTCCGCCCCGGAGCCCCTTAGCACTTGTCTCGAGGCTCGTACTTGCTTATACCAGAAGTCAGGCTTGCTGGGCTGGCCAGGTCCGGTATATTACGCAAATCACTGCGATCCTCCACCACCGGCTAAGATCTGCCGAGAACCTGGAAGGGCAACAGTCTTCACGATGGCGTCCTTTGCGAACTCCTTCTGGTCTGCAGATTATGCGGCCGGTAAGACCAAGGCTGCCCATCATGTGCTGTTTGGCGATGCTGATGCGCAATAGGGCTGGGCGTGCTATTCGGCAAGTTGCAACAAGGCGTCCAGGAAAATGAGCAGATCCTCACAGTCTGTCGGATGCGAGCCGAGGCAGAAGATGCATATGGACAGAAGCTGGCAGATATTGAGCCGGCGACGATCAGAATAGACGGAGGATTCCAGCGCGATGACGGAGCCAGCGTTAAGAAGGTAGGAGGGCGGAGCGAGACGACAACGAGGGTGATGGCTGACCATTCCAGGCGTACGAAGGAGTGCGCGCTGAGATGACCGAGGCGTCGCGCAACCACCGCAAGATCGCCTCCAACATTCGCGAGCTCGTAGTAAATCCTTTTGCACGATGGTGCGACCAGCATGCAGCAAGAGTACAGAACAGCCAGGACGACCTCCAGGGTCGCATCAAGGCGTATGATCGACAAGCGGAAACCACACGACAGTATCGAAGTGCATATTATAATAAGTGCAGGCGCGTCGAAGATCTGGACGAAGAGGAGAAGCTGGCCTTCCAGGATCCGAATTCAGCAGCTGGGACAGGCTCGCCGAAGCATGGTCCCGTCAGTGTTCCGAGCATCAAAGTTGAGGAGGAACCAGAGCAAGAGCCTGTCGCGATCGGAGACGAGACATATCAGCCAGAGCAGATCAAAAAGATCCTGACCCATCTGCTGGAACATGTCAGGCTTGGAGAAGCAAAAGTGCCAATACTGGGGACATACCAGAACGTTACCTCTGGAGCCGAAATCGTGGAGTACATACAGAAGCACATGGGCTCAACCTCCATTTCTTACGCGGAGAAGATCGGCCAAGATCTCATTGACAATGGCTTTCTGCGATTGGTTGGCAATATGGGAAACACATTCGCCAATAGCAGCAGAATGAACTACCAATGGAGATCAAGGGTCTTCCAGCTCACAGGGATCCCAGAAAAGAGGCCAAAGTTGATAGGCAGAAGTTCGACGATTGCGTCCCAGGGCTTCGACGCAGGATCAGAGATTTCAAGTCAGGTTATTGGTGATCGCGTCAGCGAATACCTTGGGGGCTGGAACCCATTAAATAATGCTCATCCGAACGAGACACCAGCAGACAAGCTGCGGAGAGAAGCGCGTGAAGCTGACGAGCGGTACAAAGTATCCATCCGAAAGCTCGACGGCATACGATGCAATCTGGAAGAAGCCATGATCGATCATCTGAAGTTCATGGAGCGCTGCGAGCTAGACCGCTTGAAGGCCATCAAGAGCGTCGTGCTCGACTTCAGCGGAGCTATCAGCAACGTCATTCCAAGCATACAGAGTACTGTGGACAACATGATGCTGTTTCAAGAAACAGTGCAGCCACTGGGTGACTTGCGTTACTTGCTGGAGAATTACCGAACGGGCAGCTACATACCAAAGGTCATTACGTACGAGAACTACTACAACAAAGTGGATGAACAGACGTTCGGCGTCGATATCGAAGCACGAGCGAGAAGTGATCGCAAACGTGTGCCGCTAATTGTCACAACCATGCTGACCTATCTCGACTCCCATTACCCAGAGCTGGAAGGAGACGAGGCGCGTCGGAGTATCTGGTTGGTGGATGTGCCGTTGGCTGCTACGCATCACCTTCGCAACAAGATCAACACAGGAAAGCCTATTCCACTGGAGCTTCTCGAGAAGTATGAGATACCTATCGTCGCGGCAGTCCTCAAACTGTACTTCTTGGAGTTGCCAGACAGCCTAGTGAGCTCTCACGTCTACGAAATCGTGAAGACCATCTACACCACCACTGCACAAAGCGCGTCCGAGAATGCACGCGTGCAGGTCATCCAGTCAACGCTTGGGCAGCTACGACTCGCTAATATTGCGACCTTGGATGCCTTAGTCACTCACTTCACACGACTCATTGAGCTCACCAATGCAGATGAAGCATATGTGACACAGCTTGCGACAATTCTGTCACCATGCATATTGCGCCCAAAGCAGGAGACTGGGTTGAGCATGGCTGAAAAGTACAACGTCCGCCTCATCAAGGATTTGTTTGCCCACAAGGACGCCATCTTCGGTGAGCTCAAGCGGCAGTCAAGCTTGACGCACACCAACTCTGGTGCGACACGCTCGGCCCGTGCTGTTAGCACCGACGAGTCGAGGAGGAGGGAGCATATGGAGGAGAGACAGCGAGCGATAGCCGCTGCACAACAAGCACAGGCGATGGCTGGCAGCAGCAGGATTCGAGCAACAAGTCCTGGACCTGGTGTGCACAGGAACAGGAGCCGTGGGCCCGAGACCAGGTTCCCGGTATCTACCGCAGGTGCCAATGTGGGGAGAGGCCTAATGTCGCCGACGAGTTCCGTGACCTCCAGTCATAGGGACAGCTTGATTGTTCCGCAGAGCCCACCTCTGCAAGCCCGTACGCAGCCACCTAGCACGACATCACCGCCCAAGACTGCCGGAAAGGATGCTCTGCCTGTCAGGACGAACGGCTCTATCCACCAGCCTCCTCCGGCTGAGGTCGATGAACCACACGATCGCCAGCGAAATGGGTCTCAAAGTTCCATGCCAAGTCACAGACTGTCTAATCCACCCCAGGTATCCGCCTCCATTTCTGGCCCTCAAGACTTCAACATCGCTCCTGCGCCTTCGCATTACTACAGCGGCAGCGCGGAGGAGTCGGGCTCTAGTACACCGACTTCAGCCAGCACGCCCCACACCTCCATGGACTCTGCCCCGAAGCCGCGATACAAGATTTCGAATGCAGATGAAGCATCATCTGATACCGCAAGATCATCCTCTCCATCTTCCGAGGCTGGCGGGCCCGCTAAGCGCGACTCCCTTAACCGCAGGGCCTATCCTGCACGTAGAGGTACGGCAGGGCTCCAGCGACAGAGTCTGACCATGGGACAGCAGGGGAAACGCGACAGTGCGGATTCTGGCGCGTACTTGGAGAGCCCTGTCGCTGCTGATGCGGGGCCGAGAGAGGAGGACAAGGGCTCCGCGGGCGTGCAGCTGGAGGATAAGCCTATGGACTTTGACTAGGAGTGGAGTTCGTGGCCTTGGTAAATGAGTTGATGCAATGTCGTTTGAGGTTGAGTTTGCAGACCACGTGGGCGGTTGACTGAGCGATTGAGCGATCTTGGTGGGGCGGTGAAGGTGTCGTGGCATCTTACCGTGCCTTGTGCTGGAAATATGTGCTATATCAGATCTTGGGTGTATATAATACCTACGTGGCGCGATCACAATAGCCCCTAATCCGAAGCTCATGACGAGGCTGTCAATTCTTCTTCTCTTCCCCAGATGCGCGCACAAGTCTTCCGAGTGGCTGACCAAACTGTCTTGCCGCGACAAGGTCTTGACGACGAACGGCGGTAGACTGACTGTGTCGGCGATCTTTTTAGGCCCCTCGGCGATTTTCCTGCCTAATACACGACAACGACGACGACGATGACAACGACGACGACGATGACAACGACGACGGCGATGACGACGACGATGCTAACTATATGGTTCCCTCAGAGGCAGAAGCCTTGTTTGAAGCCTGTCCAGTTAAGGTAGGATAAGATATTTGCGTCCCTGTTCTGGAGGCACCTCACGACTTGGTTTTTTCTCTGAGCGCTGCGTATAGGACTCTCTGGCATCAATACCAGAATTAGGATTCAAGATGGGGAGAAAGATGGCACTGCCTGCGTGCCTGCGTGCCTGCGTGCCTCATTTAGATGTCGGATGAATTCAGTGTGGCAGGGACTAGTCCTCCTCTTCTGCCTTCACATCCACATTTCTCTCCACCTCGTGCTCCTCCCCCTCCGAATTTACACCCGCGTCCTCTTCCTCCGACTCCACATCCACGTCCTCCTCCGGATCGTCCAATTCGTGCTCATCATCCTCTAACAAAGCCTCTTCGTCATCTCCGCTCTCATCCTTGACCTCGCCACCCACGCCCGTCGTCGCCACCCACGCCCGTCGTCGTCTCATCTTCCGCACTGCTCTCCCTTATCTGCTTATCCACCGCCCCTATCGCTCTGGACCGTTCCATCCGCTTCTGTCCCACCTCATGCGGCCGCATTTCATACCATCCGCGCACGCTCTCGCTCACCTTATTCTCCTCCATCAGGTCCTGCGCTGCAGATACCAGCTGTCTCAGCTCGTTGGGGCTCGGCGTCATTGCCTCGATCTCCGCCAGAGTCTACGCTTGTCCGGCGCGGCGCTGCAGTCTGAAGCATGGATGAAGGTAATTGTCGTTGCCGAGGAAGTACTCCTCGTCCTTGTCCACAACGTCGTACAGGCCATCGTATCGGGAGACTGTGGTCTTTGCGTATACAGTGACTTCGCGAGATACGCGAACAGAGCCTTTGAGATCCTTCCGGTCGGGCTCGGCCTTGAAAACACGATATGAAGTGCGTCGTAGGGATGTGGTCTGAGGTCTATAATCCTTGTGAGAGCGCCCTTTGGAGTCATCACCGGCCTTGTACCTGGTGTATGGCTCGGGTATTAGACTGGGAAATGTACCCGCTTCCTGCCACCACGCAGACTGTAAATACTCCGTTGTGTGCGTTGCCAGAAACGCCCTTCCTATATTCGCCATGGGCGCCGCGCACGACCATCTGCCTGAGGTGGTAGAACCATATGCCGAGCTCAATGTCGTTATCACCATGCTTCTGAAATGGCATGTCCGGTAGCTGAGGATTTCTGACCAGTCCTCCGCCCCGAGTGGCCAAGCCATACAGGGCTCTGCCTTCGCCAAAGAGAGCATGGTCAGCAGGAGGACTCCATGTCAACGGCTCCGGCGTGGAATCCTTCTCTTTGCTCTGCTTCGGAGCCATTGCGAGGACAAGTGACCGCGGTAGATGATGACTAGCCTGATTCAGGACGGAGTGGGACCAAGCAATGTATACCCTTCGAAAGTTTGTCACATGCTCCGTCCAAACAAAGGCGAAAGTCGATGGGGAATGCTCCAGTGGGCAGCCAGACAGTCAAATAATGGCCAGAACGTCGACAAAAATTTCATAAATGGCCGTCACTGAGGAGTCGCGTGCAGGAGCTTTTGTCAATGTCGTCTAGATTCCGATTCGTTCACTCATAGCAACGCTCAACCATACCACTTTACTTCATTGCGCCAAAATCAATCTTTCTCGAAACCTTATCTCCTCTTCCATCCCCATTCGCCTTCTGCTGCCCGGCTTCCTTTGGCAACTCGCCACCCCTCTGCGTCAGATCCTCTCCCATGACTTCCACCCCACCTCCTCTTCTCGGCAGATCCTCCAGTCGACTAGGACGAGGCTCCGCCGTCCAGTAAGGATGCTGCAACACCCCTTCTGCCGTCAAGCGCTGCCGAGGGTCGAGTGTCAGGAGCGCAATGAGGAGGTCTACACCTGTTTCGCCGATTGTGCGAAATTGAGATAGCCATTCCGATCGGGAGCGCAAGGGCCGGATCTCAGGTGTAATGTAGCCTTTGAGCTTTGAGACGCCTGGCCAATTTTCTTCTGTTGGTGTGCCGACTTTTTCGCAGATCAACTTGACCATGTTGATCTCTGATTCCGGGATGGCTCTGAAGAGCACTTCTCGCAAAATGAGTTCCGCCATCACGCACCCGCAACTCCATACATCTACAGCGCCGCCATAATGTTGGGCCTGGAAGAATAGTTCGGGGGGTCGGTACCACGTCGTGATTGTATTGTACGTCATTGGCGCCCAGGGCTCCGCCATTGCCCTCGCCAGACCGAAATCTGCCAACTTAATTGCACCGTTTGCGGCAATCAACAAGTTGTTTGGCTTGATATCGCGATGCAACACCCCATTCGCATGACAAAACCAAACCGCTCTACTCAATTGCAGCATCCAACTTTTGATATCCGCCGCGCCATAGCTTATCCGCGCGGTGTCTTGAATAAGTTTCAACAAATCTCCCTGTGGCAAATGCTCAAGCACGAGGTTGAGGTTCTGGTTCTTGGTGCTGAAGACGGCGTGGAGTCTGATGATGTTTGGATGAGACAATTCTTGGAGGAATCGGATTTCTCGCAGAGAATCGTGGGAGATGCCAAAGTCGCGAGCTTCAGGACCGATTTTGATCTTCTTGAGGGCGAAGAGCTTGTTTGGGTCGGAGACGAGGTGGGCGGAGTAGACGTCGGCGTACTGTCCCGAGCCGAGTACGGCGCCCTTGACGTATTTCTTTCGTTCTTGGATGTCGAGTTGTTCTGCCAGGTCGGCTACGAGAGGCGCATCGTCGTTCCGGCTGGTCGGTTCAGGCGTGGTCTTGCGGCGTTTGGCGGGTGGTTCGGGCGGGACGTCGAGAGCTGGGGATTGCATGGTGTGGTGATGATGGGAAATGATCAACCTGAAGCTTCAGATTGAACCTCAATGTTGCATTGTGGTTACGAATTGTGTCCTCCTATCATATTATGAAATATAGACGGAAAGTCACATCCGCGAGTGGTTGATGAGGCATTGTTTAGCATGTGAAAGTGAAGCAACCAACCTATGGGTTCATCTCATCCCGCATGCGTACACGACGTCCTGCTGCGGCACTCGGGAGTCTTCAACAAGAAGGTCGTTGATCCAATGCTCGACACCATTATTCACACGATCACCTTCCTCCGCCCATCATGGCCCTCAAACGCCCAGCCCTCCATGTTCTCTCCCTTCCCACCTCCATTCGCAGCCTCCACCGCCTCAACAGTCCGACCCTGCGCATCCCCAAACCAACGCCCTTTGTCCCCGACGTCCCGACCTTCCTCACCCTCATCGGCCGCGGTCTCTCCGCCCAAGCCGCCAAGATCCCCTCCTGGGACGCTCTCTTCTCCCTGACCAGCGAACAGCTCAAAGATGCTGGTGTTGAGCCTGCGCGCGCGAGAAGATACTTGCTGTGGTGGAGGGAGAGGTTTCGGAACGGCATCCATGGCATCGGAGGCGATATGAAGGAGGTCAAGGATGGCGTGGCCGAGTTGAGGATAGTGGAGGTACAGAGCAGTGCCAAGATGGATCAGGCGGCTACGTTGACCAAGAGTCAAGGGATGAGGAAGATTATCGTGAATACGCCGCCCACGGTTTCGTTACCGCCGGATCCTGCGAATCCTGCTCCTGAAGCAGATGATGGGTCTATCACGCCGCCGCCTGTACTACCAAAGGGGTTGACAGCCCAGACAGCGCAGAAGCTGGACGGTCTCAAAATCGTGCAGGGCAGTCTCGTGGGTGGCAGGGGTGTGGAGTATGTGAAAGGGCATCCGGGTGTGGCACGTCTGAAGGTGCAGGAGGGGCTTTGGGAGAATCGGAGAGGACATAAAGTGGACGGTGGTGAGAGACGGAAGGCGGAGGTCAGGTATAAGAGGGCAGCGGCGGAGAAGAAGAATGCGCGGTAGGACAAGCACGAGGAATTCGGTCAGTCTCAATAGCCGTGGCCAGTCCGGCAGGAAACACGATGCGCTGCACGAGGCGGGTGCAAGTGGGCGTGACTGCTATCAAACAGACCATACGCATCTCGCGCACCAGGGCTGGACAGATCAATCTCGACGCAAACACGGCGACCGCAACGAAATGCAAATGTTAGCCTCTGGTATCCGACAAGCTCACCGTGAGCTTGTATCGAGGCTTCATCATGCGGACTATGAGAATCGGGATGTCCATGAGCAGTAAGGAGCCGCAAGAGCGCGTGAGCTTTGAATGCGATGGCAAGCAAGGAGCGAGGCGCTCGATCCGTGAGCCAATGTAGCACGCGCCCGAGACAGCACATCTACAGACCCACCTTTCACGAATGCCTATTCACCAGCGTCGTTCAGATCGCATTGCCGCATTCTAGGTAGACTGTAGGGTTCCAAGCGAGGCTCGGACGGAAAATAGCGGATCGGACGGGGATGGTGCCTGTGTCGTATTGATATGATGTCGATTTTCGCAGCCGCACCCAGATCCTTGAGCCCACGTCCAATCCGCTCTTGATTCTCAACGAGCTTCGGAGTCTCGACCTCTCATTCGGGGCTTCTATAGCCGCAGTGGTCCCGAACGATCAGTGGAATATGTAGGACTTCCGCACGTGACGGGTCGATTGATAAAGTCCACTAGTATCCCTTTCACGATCTGGCGTCTTTTGCCACAAGCACACGCACAGCGACACTACGGACTTGGTGGTTGTGTTCGAGAGCAGCGAGTAGCAATCTCGTACCAAGGCGAGACATAAGTAGTCTGGAAAGAGAGTATCGTGAACATACAAAACCGAGCACTATTTACAAACCCGTGGCAATGCCTCTAAGTGCCGTTTCAGCTCGTGGAATCTGCGTGCACTGTCGACATCAAAACGTCTGTCGCTTCACGCCTTCGTCTTCCTGCCTCTCAATCCTCTCTATACAAATGCCATGCTCTTCTTGATCTCCGCAATCGCCAACGCCGGGTTCAAACCCTTCGGACACGTCCTGCTGCAGTTCAGGATAGTGTGACACCGGTACAGGCTCATACTGTTGTTCAGCGCGTCCTTTCTTTGCGCAGTCTTCTCGTCACGGCTGTCGGCAATCCACCTGTAGCTCTGCAGCAGCACAGCGGGGCCGAGGTACTCCTCGCTGTTCCACCAGTAGGACGGGCAGGATGTCGAGCAGCAGGCGCAGAGAATGCACTCGTACAGGCCGTCCAGCTTGCGGCGGTCTTCCTTGGATTGCCGGTACTCGCGACCATCTTCTGGCGGGGCATCGCGCTGGAGGTAGGGCTTGATGGACTTGTATTGCTTGTAGAATTGCGTCATGTCGGGTACGAGGTCCTTGACGACGTAGGTGTGCGGGAGTGGGTAGATGCGGGATTCTTTGGCGGTGTCGGTAGGGATACGGCCTGAGAGAGAGTGTTAGTCTTGATATGATTTGAGTGGAGCGAAGAGACGTACATAGACACGCCAGGGTATTGACACCGTCGATGTTCATGGCGCAGCTGCCGCAGATGCCCTCTCGGCAACTCCGTCTGAAAGTCAACGTCGGGTCAACCTCGTTCTTGATCCTGATTAATGCGTCCAACATCATAGGACCAGTCTTGTTCAGATCTAGTGTATAGCTCTGCATCTTGGGCTTCTCGCTCGGCTGGTCTGGGTCCCATCGATAGATATGGAATGTCTTGATCTTGCTATCTTGCTCGCGTGCGGGGTCTTTGATGGTGCTCGTCTTGGTCTCTGGAGTGGGTGGGCTGGACCGCGATGTCATCTCGGAGACGGTGGAGAGTGGTTCGCCTTTGGTGTGCTCGATGGTAGCCATTGTGCGGCGAAACACCTGCGGCGCCAGCGCCATACGGCGAGTTGCGAGTCTCAAAGCCATGGTGTGATGTGCGGTTGTGTGTCGAAGAGGGTAGGAAGTGGAGATTGGAGAGTAGGACCAGGAGTTGTGTGTTGTAGAGTAGAAGGAGGCAAGGGTCGAGAGTCGATGTTCTCATAGAAGCGCGCTGACAAGAGGGAAAGAAGCTGCGCTGATTGGCTGAACTCACAGACTTCCGTCTTTGTCCGCTCCTCGGCTTTGCCTTATCCCCGCAACAGCCTCGACTGCCTCCATCATATACATACATGTACTTCCGTAATAAACATCTCCAGTGAACACAGTCCAAGAGTCTTCCGCACATCGCGGATGCTGTCTGGAGTATCAATGTCTGCTCGGCTGCCATGACTGGGTTCCGCGGTATGTTGAGATGTCGCTGGTCCATTTAGATTCTCATCTAGGTAGGTAGGTATTGTAGACGACGAATTTTCCTGGGAGATTTCCGACTCCTCCACCACCTGCATGCACAGCATCTCTTCACATACCTGGTCTATTCCCGTTCATATCTTGTCTCTTGAGCCCGCAAAGCGTTAAGCTTCCAAAACCATTTTCCGCACTTAGTCGCCCGACTCGGACACAGCGATATTCCGCTATGGATATTCTAACCCGCCCGGTCCATCTGATCCTCGACTGGGATGGCACTCTCACAACCAAAGACACCCTCGCGGTACTAGCAGAACTGCCCAAAACACGCGATGAACGAAATCACAACTCCGGCAATTCAGGTACGGCTCCCGTCGTAAGTAGTGTGCAGTGGCAAGACATAGTCAATGGCTACATGCAAGCCTGCAACGCCCACCAAGCTTCCCATTTCCCCAGCGCTGGAGGCCCAGAGGCATTGGAGAAGTGGCTCGATAGTCTAGAGTCAATTGAGTATGCAAGTGCGCAGCGAGCGTCAGACTCTGGATTCTTCAAGGGCGTGAGCTCTGAGGATGTTCGTCCTACTATAACTCGCGCCCTAGAAACACGGGCTCTAGAGCTAAGACACGGATGGGAGAAGCTCCTCAGTCTAGGGCTCGCTACAGGCTGTCAAGTCACGATCGTCAGTGTGAATTGGTCCGAGACCTTCATTCGATGGTCACTGTACTTGGCTGCCGCACGTCTCCAGCGTGCCGATCTCGACACAGATGAGCTGCAATCATACATTAACAACATGCACATCTACGCCAACGATATTCATGGCCTGAGCTCTCCACTCGGCTCTTCAGGCCGCCTCGTCGGCAATGTGCGCACTGCGCAAGAGAAACTGGCCTGCATGAAGAAAGCCGTTGCTGCTCATGCTCCGTCGATCGAGCCGGAGCGCGCGCCTGCGGTGGTTTATGTCGGAGACTCAGCAACGGACTTCTTGTGTCTTCAACGTGCCAGTGGGAGCGGCAGGGGTTGCGATAGAGGAGTCTGGATCTTCGATGGACCCGCGGGTGATGCGGAGAAGACGATGGAGAAGACATTTGCGCCGTGCAAGGCCGAGGAATTGGACTTTGTGGTTGCACGGGATCTGGAGAGGGTGTATGAGATTGTGCTCGAGGTCTGTGGAGACGAAACGCATCGGTGGACAGCCAGATATTGAAATGAGGCTTCTTGACTGCGCATCTCACTCTGCATACACTCAATGCTCCGAAACGAAGATCCCAGCCATCCCCATGCCCGTACCGACACACATTGAAGTGACCGCGAGACGCTTGTCTTGCCGCCGCAACTCCGACAAAGCCGTCACGACTTGCCTGACACCAGTACAGCCCAGAGGATGACCAAGAGCGATGGCGCCGCCCCTTGGGTTGACCTGCTCTCGATTCAAGCCCAGCTTGTCGACGCAGTATACGGCCTGCACGCATTGTCAGTAAACACGCGAACCCCTTCCGTTCGGCGGGAAGCTCACCATCGACGCGAAAGCCTCATTGATCTCGAAGACATCAACATCCGTCTTGTCCAACCCATACTTCTCCAGGATCTTAGGGATGGCGTAACTGGGCCCGATGCCCATAATCCTCGGAGCCAGTCCCACAACCGTACTACCAACAAATTTACCCAAGATAGGCTGGCCGAGCGCCTCAGCTTGCTTCCGTTTCATCAACAGTACCGCTGCCGCTCCATCCGTGATTTGGCTGGCATTGCCACCGGTAGTATTGCTCGGCGGCCACTGTGGAAACGCCTTGCGGATCTTGCTCAACGACTCAGCAGTAGTGCCGTAGCGCACCCCATCGTCTTTGTCGACGACTTGCTCCACCGTCTGCCCAGTCTTAGGATCCTTCCAGATCGTAGTAATAGGCAAAATTTCATCAGCAGACCACCGTCCCTTCTGCGACTTCTCGGCAAACTGATACGACTGCGCCGCGAACACATCCATCGCCTCCCTGCTCACTCCGAAATCCCCCGACACATTCTCCGAAGTCTGGCCCATCGGCTGCATATTCTGATTCGCAACAGGGTGCCGCATGATCTTCTCGCTCATGACCGGCGCCCCGTTGTCAGCGTCGTTCGACATGCTCTCCGCGCCCACCGCGATCCCGACGTCAATGCTCCCCATCGCGATCTGATGGGCGATATTCTGGATCGCCAGGAGTCCCGAGGAGCAAAAGCGGTTGCATACCGACGTCGCTGCTGTTTCGGGGAATCCTGCGGCCAGCACGGCGGAGCGCGCGATGTAGCCTGAGTTTTTGGAGAGGACGTTGCCGAGGCAGACGTCTTCGACCAGGGAGGGGTCGAGGGATGACCTTTCGCGGACCTGGGTGAGGAGGGTGATGAGGAGCTCGTCGAGGGGTGTGTCTTTGAGTCCGCCCTTGCGGGCTTTGGTGAGCGGGGTGCGGATGGCGAGGGTGATTACTACGTCTTCTGGGTTCTTCTGGAGGACTTGTGCTTTTGCGCTGGGTGGCGAGGTGATCTGGTTCTTGATAGAGTCCAGGCGTTGTTTGGCAGTGTTGTTAGACATCTCGATCGGAAAGTCTGGGCGAGTTCGTGGCAAGACCGGAAGTGGCACCGCTTCTGATTGACCTTCAAGGTACTCTTTGATGTTGTCTATATGTACTATACAGAACCACTGTTGATGCCCTTGATGCTGAAGAAGGATGTTCCGGGGGTCTCGATGATCTGCCGAGTACAGGGATACGAGTGCTACTTCAGCCTCGGTATCTTTGACGGCATTTCGTCTGCCAAGGAAGAATGCAGTCTGGGCATCGGCAAAGTAGTACACTTGTGATTTGCAGAGATCCTGTCTTTACCTTCTGCGCAAAGATATAATTCTGGGTGTTGGTCAGTATTGGACTGAGTATTGTTGGTCATTTCCGAGATTCATTCCGCCGCCTTGGCGTGGTTCAAACCCGTTGCATTCGCAGGCAATAATGTCCGATCAACCCGGCTCAACGAGGAGGAATATGGAAAGGATTTCGAGTGATGGGAGATATGAGAGCACATAAACCCGTCATTGACGAAGTCCGGAGCTGAACAACCTGCATGGTCTGGCAAGGCCAAACTGTTGTAGGTTCTAGCAACGATGCTTTTCACATGTGCGTTATGCTAAGTCCCGAGTTGATCACGCCACTACGCACCATTGATGCCCGCCTCCCCTTCCTCCATCTTCCTCAGAATGTTCTCGATCTTCCGCTTCTCGTAATTGCCCCACACGCTCGGGTACAGAAACGGCCTCAGATCAAACCGATTGTCATCGGGTGTATAGCTTTCCAGATACAGACCCGGCGTCATCGTCGTCATCTTGTGCCGATTGATCCTGTAAAATCGATAGAAGTTCAACACCTTCTTCATCACCGCTCTCGGATCCATGTGATCGCTCCAATCCACCACTAAACGCTCAAAGGCACCCACGGGCCCCAGCTTGAACTGCTTTCGCAGGCGTCCGAATATGGAGAGTTCGTCGTAGGTAAAGCCCATGTCTGCTTCGTCGCTCTGGACATAAGCGGCTTTGCCTGTGGTGGTGTCGGCTTCGACGATGGGCTCGAGCTCGGCTGTGGGCACTGCGTCGAGGAATTCTTGCAGGATGGGAAGCGAGAGGTGTGTTTCTGACCACTTAATGAACCGCTTGAGGTCGGTCTTGGAGATTCCCCCGATGGGATTGATGTCGGCTGATGAGCAATCATATTTGGTGAGGTAGCCGCGGAGACACTCGTCGACGTTGGCGGAGCCGAGGACGAGATAGGAGCCTGACGTCTCAGAGGTTGGACTGCGGGATTTGGGGACGAGTTGAGCGAGAGCATACGCGAGCACCATGCGGGATCGGGCTTGAAAGTTCTGGAGGGCGAGGTTTTCAGTCTCTGAACCGGATTCAACTTTGAACTTGGGCTCGAAGCCTATGATGCCGCTGACAAGTCCTTTGAGCGACTGAAACATTGGGTCGATATTCGTATCGATGTGGTGGGCGCCAATAGCTGCAGCGAGCTCCTTGGCGCGGCGGCGGGTATCCTTTGAGGACTGTTTCTCCATGCCCATGAAGACTGTTGTAAAGATGCTGTTGCAGAGCTGCTCAGCGGTGAGATTGGAGACATTTCCCAGGCTGCTGAGACGCTTGACGTCGGCAATCGTGACTTCGTTTCCGGATTTGATGGCGGCAATGACGAGACGGCACATGCTGTAGACTATGGTCGCAGTGGCACAGCTGTCAATTCCGCCGCTTAAAGGGACTAAAAAGCCTTTGGCACCTGATCTACGCAGGTAGTCCCAGAGCCAGCACGCGGGCCCGAGAGCAATCTCTTCCTCAGGCTCGTGATATCGTGCAGGAAATGCTTCGGCCAGTCTCGCTCTCGGGTCGAGCGCCTTCTTCGTTCGGCACAAACTGAAATCGACATGAATGCGCTCCAACCGGTGCACCGCTGGATCTTGTGCCTGCATGCCTCTGCTTCGGGACGTTCTCATCGCCCATATCCCATCGAGATCAACCAGAGCCGTCTGCACTTCGACATCCTGTAGCGAGAACTGAGACCCTTGAGCGAGAAGCTTGCCCGAGTTCATGATGAGGGAACAGCCATCATAGTACAGCCGATCACCATCACAGCCACGCTGGTTAGAGTACATGTACACACCGCCAGTCTTCGCTGTGGCTTCCTGTATGAGATTGATGCGCGTGTCCAGCTTCCGAAGCTCATGATGGCTGCCGCTCGAGTTTAGCACGATCTCGATACCTGCAAGACTGTACAGCGAATGGGGTGACATGGGCGTCCATAGCTCCTCACATGTCTCTGATGCAAAGCTCGCGTCAAGCGTTTCGAATGCGACTTCACCAATCCTGGTTCGCTTTTGCTTCTTGTCTAGTCGCTGGATGACTTCTGGCAAGGCGTATTCCTCTACTCGTCCTCTCGGCCACGGCGTGAAATATCTCATTTCCCGAAAGTTGCCGTCGTTGCAGAGGTCAAGCTTCGGCCTGATGGCCAACACCTCGCCGTTGAGAGCGATGAGTCGGGCATTGTAGCTGCAGCCGCGATGCTGTATCGGCAGACCCAGGTCGATTATGATGTCCTGGCAGTCTCCATTGGAGATGATCTCAGTTGCAATGTCCCATGAGTTGGCGTAGACGTCGTTCTCCAGCCAGTGATCCAACAGACCGTATCCGGGTATGCACAGCTCTGGCGTCAGTATGAGCGTGGCCTGCTCATGTTTGGCCCGTTTGATGGCTTCGATAATGCGATCGCGATTGCCATCCCAGTCCAACGCCCATTGGTTGAGCTGAGATGTCGCAAGGACGCATTTGCGAGTCATCTCGGTTGCTGTGTACTACAATCTCTGGGCGTTGTTATCGAGATAAGTTCCGACGTGATTGAGCTAGCCCTGTCGGTCTACAACGTTCACTCTTTGTCTCTCGTCGGGCTGACTTGTTGGCAGATTCGACTCCAGGCCCTCGGTCCCCGTTGGTAAGACCGAGTGCTTATCTGAGTGAATGCAAGATAGGCCTCGACCACAGCCGACTATACCTCTACCCAAGTATTCACCTATCCTGATCGCTGAGTAAAGTGACGAGTCGTGCGGAGCCAGCTGCGACGAGCGTCCGCGCGTGCTTACATAATAAGCCAGACGACTAGAACAAATCTCTCGACGGGTCTCCAAGCATCTATCTGCCTCACTGCGGCCAGGCGCGCTCGTGACCTGTTCCTGTGCCCGTTCGTATCCCACAACTCGTATGTACCTGATAATTTTGATCGCCTATTTGTAGCCGCTGCCAACAAACGCCTGTCGGGACCCCTCCACGCAACAATACTCCGTAGGCCACGCCACTTCTGTGTGTGCTCAACACCAGCTCAACATCGCTAGACTCGCGATGCTTTCGGCTGGCAGATGTGCCACCATCTACGAGATGTCTTATGCTGACGCGTATCATGACTGTACGAGCGGCTGCCCGCATCTCGACCAGAGCAAGTCCTGGCGATGCGCACCAATCACACCGCGCGCTACCTGTGCTTCTTTGGGAAGTTTGTGCTGGCCGGGCCCGTGCATTTGTTATCGACTCGGCAAGGTACCCGTTGCCACTTGACAACAACGAGAAAGAGCCGCATCCGCGAAAGCAACATGTAGTAGAAATCTAATGGATGGGCCTCGTTGTTATTCACCCATTTGAGCTCGGCCCCACCGGCGTACACCGTCCACAAGACAATGCGCTAGACGCAATCAAGATGGTATAACATGTATGCAAAAAGCAGCATGTGCGATTGGAAACCTGAGGATGTGCTAGGCTGCATACATGTATGTATTGTACAACTGGACAAAACGAATCTCAACTGCCAACACCTGAGGTATTCTTGCACTCGGGCTTTCTCCAAGCGATGAGTGACATGATTATTTCGTACCGTCGTGGAGTGCACAGGCTAGAGGAGAGTTCATGTCTACACACATGTAGTAAATAAATAAATCATGCGAGGGTCGCACAGACTCTAGAGATAAAACCACCTTAGCGCCGGCCCAGTGAAGAAGCTGGGACCCGCCAGCGAGGTTAAGAAGGCCTTCGCCTCCCACCACTCCACCGCTTTCTCACTCTTCTTGCTGCCTCCCAAGCACAAACACAAGCTGCACGATATCGATTCGCGTCGACGAGAGGTTGTTTGGTACTGTACCCATTGATAGCAACTCGCACGAGCAATTGCTAGGTGAGTGCCTATTATTGCTTCCGAGAAGTGAGCAACAACAAAGCGCCTGAGCTGACGTGGATCGCCGCCGTCTACAGATCAAACAACGAACTCCGCCCCAGTTCACACCTCGACCAGCATCACCATGTTCTTCTCCACAATCCTCCTCGCCGCCACCGCCGCCGTCGGCGTCAGCGCGCAGAACTACTCGACCTCTGGTCCGCTGTCCATCGTCCCGGACTCTGTCGCCTACAACACTCGCCTGGCATGGTGTGTGTCGGAAAACAACAACTGCCGTGAGATCTGTGGTGGTCAAGCGACGGTCTCTTGCGATGCGGTAAGCTGGAAGCACGCCTCTGCTGGGTGTCAAGCGCCTTAAAGGCTGATCACGGGTCATAGAACACTCTCAACTACACCTGCATGTGCACCAGTGGCAACACGCCCAACATCTCAGCCTACATGGGCACCATGCCGTACTTCGTCTGCGAGCAATGGATCGCCGACTGTGTCCAAGCCCACCCCAACGATCTCGACGGCATCACCGCCTGCAGATCCGTCACCTGCGGTACGAAGAACGCTAGCAGTGAGTCGACCACCAGCAGTGCTGCCTCGTCTGCAACCTCTACCGGCAGCGCTGCCTCCACTGCAAGCAGCAGCATGGCGTCCTCGACGGGCACTGCCACCAGCTCATCTACCTCCTCATCTGCTACCTCGAGCAGCGCCGCCATCGCGCTGGGCGTCGCAAAGACCTACGGTACTGGTATCCTTGCTGCTGCCATGTTCGCCGTCTTCGGCCTCGCGCTATGAGGTGGATACAACGAATGTGGAGAGGGAGGCTGGCATTTCCTGGTCATCAGCGAATGGTCGTGACTTCAGTCCACGGCTGGAAATAATATGGTAATCACGACTTATGCATAAGAGCGACGGTTGCAATTGTTTTCGACTTGAGCGTAGAGCATTAGTGGGTTTGGAAAAGTCGACAGTTGTACGAGGATATGCGCGACGATCAATCAGTGTAATAATGTCGCGCATGACTGCGTTGACAGTGTGATGTTGCCTGTGTTTCAACCTCCATTGCCTCAGCACCGTACATAATGGAGCTGCAGTGTTTCATGTCATCCAGGTACGCATCTCCTGGTGGCGTGGTCTCTGGAATTGCTGACCACACCACTCCGTCCATGTCGCTGACATTGGCATTGCACAAGCTACGCGTGGAACGCCGCACGGTCAGGCAACGCGCGCGTTCTCTGCCTGGCACCATGTCCTCTCCGCATCTCCAGTTCTCGGGGGAGAAGCTACCGGGACCTGCATGGGACAACCACGACATCCATGCAAATGCAGTTTGATGTCTTGCATCCCCTCAGCAATTTGGTTTTGCCGCCAATGGATGTAAGTGGTTGTAGAAATTAATGGTCGACATAGGCTCATATATAATAACAACATGGCCGTCGCCAGCGATTGGACCTTGGAATGCCTCAACCTGTGCAGCCAGCCTTCGATATGCGCACCTTCCGAGCACTTGCTGCTGGGCTTCTGGTCGGGTTTCAATTGACTCATGCACAGGTCGACTATGAGAACGGCCGCGTGCAGATCGAGCAGCTTGCATCCCGCCAGCAATGCACAGTCTATGCAAATGGCGGTAACATTTCTGACACTCCCAATATCCTCCAGGCGTTCGAAGTCTGCAACAACGGCGGCACAATCATCTTCCCTGAAGGCCAGAATTACTTCGTTGCCTCCAAGCTGAACCCCGTGGTCAAGGATATAACGATCGAGTGGCGCGGCATCTGGACACTCAGCCCGGACATCGAATACTGGAGACAGCCTGAGAATCACTACCCGATTGCCTTCCAAAATCACGCTGCCTCCTTCGTCTTGACAGGCGACGGGATCCACATCAACGGCTATGGCACCGGTGGTATCGAAGGCAACGGTGACGTTTGGTACACAGCGGAAGCAGGCGACACGCAGCCTGGCCGTCCCATGCCGTTCGTCTTCTGGAATGTCAGCGACGTGACCGTCAGCAACTTCTTCGTGCATCAACCACCGCTCTGGAGTCTCAACATCATGAATGGCACCGACATGGTTTTCGACAACATCACCTGCAATGCCACTGCCACCCAAGCTCCATACGGGAAGAATTGGGTCCAGAATACTGACGGCTTCGATACCATGGACGTGAAGAACGTACGTCTTACGAACTTCGTCTACCAAGGCGGCGACGACTGTATCGCGGTCAAACCGCGTAGCTACAACGTTTACGTCCAGCACGCGCTGTGCCATGGTGGCAACGGCATGGCTATTGGGAGTCTTGGACAGTACCTCGAAGACGCGAGTGTGGAAAACGTTGTTATGGATGACGTGCGCGTCATTACGTACAACGACGACATGGATTTTGGAATCTACATCAAGACGTGGACGGGTGTGTTGGTCAATCAATCTTTCTATGAGTCGGAGTATCAGCCCCGGGGAGGCGGTTGGGGTTCAGTGAAGAACATGCAGTTTTCGAATTTCCACATCGAGGGCGCCAATCTAGCTGCCGCGATCACGCAGAACAGCGGTGCAAATAGCAGTACGAGAGGCACAAGCTTGCTGGACGTTAGCAACGTGGTGAGTAGACCTGATGCTGGCCGCGCCTATCTTGTGCTGACTTGATGTCTACCCACCTCAAGGCATTCGTGAATTTCACGGGCTACTTGACTGGTGCCAAAGGGGACAAAACGAGTCAGGTGAATTGTAGCCAGGTGCATCCCTGTTACAACATCGCTTTCGAAAACGTGAGTACTGGCGGTGTCATGCTGACATTCCTCCATCTCACTGACTGGTCGTCCATAGTTCACCGTCCTACCCACGCAAAACGCATCCACTTTCGGCACGTCAGCTTGCGAATACATAGAGCCCGGGGGAGTACACGGAGTTACGGGCAGCGGCTGTTGAACGACACGCGCTCAGCCTGGACGAATAAGTTCAGCTCCGCGATCACATTAATTCTCGTTCTACATAGAAATTGTTGCGGCCACAACTCCAGCCGGCCCTGCCACGGCGATCTGACCGCGCGAAACTTTGGTCAGGGTTCCATTCGCCTATCTGATTACGGCAAGTGCAACAGCTCTGCCGACTTCCCGTTGCTGCCCACTTCGTGGTTGAGCACCAGCCTGACTGTCGTGAGACGGCACAGAGACCACGCGTGCTGTTCTGCCTTCCTTTTCCTGCCGTGCTGACCGCTTCAGGAGATCAGGCGCAGTCACATACTGACACCACACCGCTAGCACATGGAAGAGAGGAAGCGGGCGCTCGAGAAATCGAAGTGTGGACCAATTGTTTGCTATGGGGGTGACGGGCCACAGAGCACGAACTACGGCTGCCTGCACTTCTCTGCCATGCAGCATCTCGCCTCGAGACGTGGAGACTGACCGGTGCCCCGTTCGTAAGGCAACATTGGTGCCACTCGGCTCAAGTCGGAAGATAGGCAAGTCAAGAAATGCTTCGCCTCGGCGAGGACGGGGTCGAGTATTCTGTGCCTTTTCCATCTGCTCTCATTACTATTCGACTCTGCAGCTCTCGACACATTAGAAGAATTACATCTGACTAACTCCTGTTTGACGTCTCGCGCCAGATTGGGAGAAAGCCTATATGAATCGGATGGATCGATATGACCACGGCTGGTGCGACTGCCCGTACTGCCCTGACAACACCTACGGCAGATCGTTCCAAAGGCGACAAGACTCGCCTTACTTACGGTTGCCCAACTACTCGTACCAGTCCGACCACCAACACTACATCTGCCAGTGGTGTGACCTCTTCGATCGGTATGCGCCGGACTTTGTACGCAATCGAACCGTCTATCTCACAATGACGCCCCTGCTTACTTGACCACAGGAAGGCCACCCGCTCCACGTCCGGAACATGGAGATGTTGAAGGAGATCCATGACTTCTTCATGGGCATTCCGCGGCCACCTTACCTGGTCTCGGCAGCCATCAAGGACATCGCAGAGCAGATTGCCCTTTATTGCTCGCGACGACGGTTGACGTCTGTGAGACCGCGGAAGTTGATTAGTGAGTTGTTTGATCTCGCGGCAGAGGTGCGAGACGGGCAGTGGTCGAGGGGAGCGATGGATACCCTGGGTCGTGGTCGACGGAGAGGAGGGTTGTTGGGGTACCGACGGGATCCGAGGGCGATTGGTTGGTATGAGGATGAGTTGTGAGGATGCTGGGCGTCGATCCATCGCAAGCGTCGTAGAAGGTTCCAAGTCCAAGCTCAGAAGCACTGAGAAAGGTTTACCAGACGACATTCGAGGCGGGCGGGAGCGCGTTGGGAACTGAATGTTGGCTCATCATTAGCCGGTCCACCTACGAGCCAAGGATCTCGACTGATGATTCGAGATGTGAACCGTATGATCTCTCGATCGCACTGGCAGCTACAGCGAACGTGCTTGGTACATATGCAACATTCATGAGAATTTAGGGCGTGAGGTCGTCATCCAGTGAGAAATGTATTCGGTATCTCATTTGTTGGGTCCGATACCATCCTGCAGCGCCCAGTGGCTACTGTGCTTAGCTACTTTGGGCTCTTGCACTGTGGCAGACGTACTGTAATCTCCATGGTCGCCCTCACAATCATGATGATTGCACAAAACTCCACTACACCCCGTGAGACATACATGTATGTAGAGGAACTCAAGAACGTCGTGGCAGAGTTTATCCGACCAGACTTCTCGAAACTCCATTCAGCTTTCCCGACCAAGGGCCTCGATTGGCCGTCTTCGTGAACGGTACGACGGGCCACAGAATGCGGCCCCCGTCAGTCATGCGGGTTCCTGAGAAGTGCCGTTTTCAAGTATTGCAAATTGTAAGTTGCCGGATCATGGTGGTAGATATGGCTCGTTCCAACGACTTGGCCGCCTGGGCGTCTGCCAGCCACCTTACGATCTACCGATAGGTTGCGCCGACACGTGGGCTTCCCGCATTCCAACGATCATCGCCCTATGCCGATGCCAACAAGGCCAAGACCGACCTCACGTCTTCTTCGTGCTGGTTGCTGGTTGAGACATGGCATGAACGCGCGTGCGCCTGTCAACAACGAGTGCCAGCGTGTCGTTAAATACCGGTCCTTCGACCCTGCAGCCTGCCAGCCATCTCTTTTATGCAAGAGATTGCGGTCGCCTTCGGCTCTCCGCGAAGCACGTCTCGATAAAAAGGGTTGGGCGGAATAGCCCGATAAGGCATGATGATGGAGATGATGGCAAGGGCCGAACCAGTTCTCTGCAACAATCAGCTGATGACATTATTGCCGCCGACCTGCTCTCGCGAAAGAGTCGGCCTAGTAGTAGTCACCTGAGCACCTCATCATCAGCGCGACGGGCGGACCTTGGACCCGGATATTCTGGGCAGCGGATCGTTTGACATTGTTTCAGGCTTTCCTGATTCTGCAGCTGGTCGTACCGTCATATCTGCGTAAACCTGATATGGATTGCGATTTACGGATAGACGACGTGACGTGACCGCTCCACCACGGCAGATTGCAGGTTCTCGCCAGCTTTTGCTTGTTATTATTACGCCTTGTTCCAGAAAAGGTTGAGGAGCCCCTCATCATCACCGTCACGGACTTTGTAGCCCAAGCGCGGAATGGATTCGACGAGTCGCCGAACATGACAGCTCCGGCAGACTGGAAACAACCTGATCATGAGAAATGCAAGTCGCCGCGAAGATCATTTGAGCACGCTTGGTGATGGATTGAAAAACTGACGACCCAGCCACCGGACTCGACGCCACACTCACATCCGAGCGATTGAGTTGTCGCCAATCCCCGTAGTGCAGGCTGCTAAGCCCGAAATAGCGGAAGAGGTGGCTGAGGCAGAGTGTAGATCCCTGATCCCAGAGCTCTAACAGCCCGCCGACTGTTTACTTGGCTGCGAGCCCGCTTTCCTCGCAGTCCTTCATTTGCATTCTCTGCGTCGCTGGGCCGCGCAGTCGAGTAGGAAAGCCGTCTCGATCGCTCGTCACTGGTCTAATTTGATTCAAGGACGCTCCAGTCTCTGCCATTTCATCAAAAGACTCGGGACTGTGCGACTACTGTGATACACCCGGCATATCCCAGGCAACGGCCCGGACCCACATCGTGCACCTCTCAATCACTCCTCCTCCTACTACTGTCAACAACAAGAACTACTGCAAGTCCTGCGAGGGTTCACGATCTCGTCGACCTGCCCCGGTCGGGTGGGCACGACTCTGGCACAGACCGAATCCTGCTTCTATTATTATTATTGTGATCAACGGCGCAAAAGCACGGAGCGGCCAGTCCGATGGTTGGAACAGCCCGCCAGTAGTACGGCAACTGCGACGCTCGCTCAATTGCATTGTGAGTCCCGACCGTCTGGGAAGACCCAGGTATCACAGTTTCAATGAGTGCGAATCGATGCAAGCCTGACATCTGTGCTTTGCAGCGTTCATCATTCGCTATGCCTCGCTCTCACAGATTGAGCAAACCACGGACCTTCGACAACAGCACATGCTCGAACTCGTCGAGCTTTCCCAATATAGATGATCACGACCTCCTGATCCGTTTGCCACCCGACCAGCTCAGAACGCGTGAGGGAAGGCAGTTGCTGAAGGCGCAATTGACCGGTGCCCCCCCAGAGACTGATCGGAACATTGCCGTGGAACCCTCTGCCACACGCAAAATGCCCCTCAAAGGCTTCAGCACACGACGCGCCTCCAGTATGGACGTCGGTAACAATCCCGGAGCAAAGATGTCGTCGTCAACGGTCGATAGCGTCGGCTCGAAGCCATCGTCTACGGTCCCCGACCCCCAAAATCAGGCTCTGGATATCGAGCAGGCCATCAACTTGTTACAAGAGCTGAAGAAGACCGCCTCTCCAGAAGACTTGGTCGCCTTACACAGGGCCTTGTTGCCCACCAAGGACACAATTCCAAGTCCCAGGCAGGAGTCAGCTGAACTCCCTTCTCCGAGATGGCAACGCAGGTCAGCCGCAATGCCACCAGGCCTGGCTACACGTGCTGGCGTAGCGCTGGATTTGCTGCAGAAACCGAGCGACAGCACCGAACATAGGAAGGCCAAGGGCAGACAGAATCAGGGGCCACATCAACCTGTTGCTGCAGCAGTCCCAGACAGGAGCATAGCTGCATTGGATCTTGTGAATGACGGGTCGGCAGACGCTCCTGACCGCGTGTTGTCTTCGACGGATCTGGAGTACCCCCAGACAGGCATTTACAGGCACGGTACTCTACGCGTCACTAACGGCGCTGCATCTCCGGATCCCTCGACGTGCGGAGTATTGCGGGGAGGCTTAATCGTCGATGATGACAAGTATGAGCAGCCTACATCTACTGAGTACTTTCCAGCCCTGGAACAACAACCTGATCCTCCCTGCGATCCCAGGGCGAGGATGCCCGCCGTACGCACGAAGCCGAGCGTGGACTCGATGGAGGTAAACGATGGTTCGCCCACCGCGCAACGGCAGTATCACTTGCAAACGTGGCAAGAATCTGCTCCCACAGTGTCAGACCAGAAGTTGAGCAGGCCATCCGCCCTGGCAAGGGCGCAGACAGCCCCGGTTACGGTGGGCGGCGACACAGCGGCAAACCCGATACCATTCCCAGAGACCGCAACATTGACTCGCTTTCGTCAGCGACAAAGTCGATCCCCCAGTGCCTCTGAGATTTCTGCAGACTATATCTCCCAATGCCAGATATCTCCCAGTCCGTACGAGGACGATTCTTTGGTCAGCTTTGCGGCTAGACTCAGCACCGTTTTTGACAGCGTATATGATGGAGGCGGGTCTGCCCACGGCACACCAGCAGATGCTTTGGCAATGCTCATCGGCCAGGCGAACGAGGCTGGGTCACCACGCAGTGGCGCATGCGACACATCGTCCCAGCAATCCCAAACATCGTCAACTCTCCAGTTGAACCCGCGGCCATCCCCGCAGAAGACGGACAGCGGCTATGCCTCTGATGCATCGTTTCGCAACCCTACACACCACAACATGCACGAGCATTGTAAAGCCGATCCCGCCAATGAGTACGACCTTGGCGGAATACACGAAGGAAGTGAAAGCGCAGGGAATGACTCGTTTGACGGCTCGCGTAGTCTGTACACATTCGAAGAGGCGTTGGAGTCCTCAACGATGCTCGGCAAGGAGCCTTCACCCAAAGCTCGGAGATCGAAGTCGAAAAAGTCTCTGCCATTGTTGAAGCTGCATAGCCTAGTGTCCGAGAAGCGCCACAGCCTGCAAACTGCTCCGGTGGCCGGTGCGAATAGCAATTCGCCACAGTCGCAAGCCTCGCTTGCCAAGCAGTCCGAGCAGACCAGTAGGTTCCAGAAGAAACTGAAAAAGCCCATGCCGCATGCTTTGAAGAAGCAGCGGAACGGCGACAAAACGATCACGAAAGACGCAGAATGTTCAGTAGAGTTGTCCACTGTACCTGAGGGTTTAGCAGTCGCACACGTTCGACGCGTCCGCGACGAGGTCATTGGCGATGCAGACCTTTCCAAGGGCTCTGTAGACCATCCGCCTGTGGAGCCCAACGCGGAAAACCCAGAGTCGAGGTGGTCGCTTTTCTCGCGCTCGCGATCGAAGAGCCGTAGCCGGGGCAGAAGCAATAGTGTCCGTCAGAGTGTCGTGGACCTTCCAGATTCGCCCGAAGCTCAGAAGCCCGGGGGTACCATTCGGGAACGCAGCAAGAGCGAGAGCCGGACCAGAAGCCTGTCGGTCACTCGCCCAAGTGCCGAGGATATGACGGGCTCGTGCGGAAGTGCTCCAGCGGGTCGTCCCATCGAAGTCGGCATGCCAGCCAGCACAATCTTTGCCCCCGGTGATAGGGCAGTTGGAGGTGAGTCTTACGAGACCTCGACAAACATGGCAAAGCGTGCAACTGCTCCTGTACCGGGCACGACTCAGCATTCGGTCCAGTCGCCGTTGGCTGTCAGCACAGGATTGCTCAAGACTAAGTCTCGGGGCATGACACCAGAGATGGCTTCTGAGCTAGCTCGCATGAAGAGCCGCGATTTTGCGCCTCAGGCCGCCCAGGATACGGAGAGCCGGCCGAGGATGGCGATGTCAAAACACTTCAAGTCAAAAAGCCGAAGCAGCGCGGCGCCTGTGCTCGAGCGGCGGGTCGAGGACTACTTTCCGGATTGGCAGTCCAAGCCTACTGCCAGTCACCCAGCTCCTGCTCCAGGCCCCAACAGGCCATACAGCTCTTATGCTGAAAGTGTCCCACCACTGCCCGAGCTACCGGTTGATGTAATGAAGAAGGCACATCGGGCGGGCGAGATCATTGCCAAGAAGTCGAGCGCACGCTCAACCCCAACCGTCTCAGCACGGAACAGCGTGGAGATGTCTCAAGCGCGACCTGCCTCTGGCAAGAAAGCACGTTCGAGCAGTCGTGTGAAAACTCAGCAGGAGCTTACATCGGCTATCGATTCGTCAACCCCGGGCAGACAGATTGTCCCGGAACAAACCGGACATGTTGACTATGCTCTGCGTGCACCCACCCACAAGGAGGCTGACACGTGTGATGTGACCGCCGAGAAATTGGCTGCCGGCGGACAAGCCTCACGTCCAAACCTTGACTCCACGTCCGCAGGCTGGCCCGGCTGGGAACAGCAGGCGACTCTCTGGCGGGATTATCAACGGTCGTTGCATCAACAAGTTGATAGACATGAAGACGGGCACCTGCCGCGACCCGAATCGCCACCTCTCCCCCGGCAGCGTGCAGCGGTACCGCTTTCAGCGTCACCGTCCATCGTGGTCTCACGATATATCACGCCCTTGGCTGCGGAAAGCGCGGCTCGTGCCAACGCTGGTCCGCCTTCCCCCAGTCACGCTGCACAGAATGCTGAGGCATACCGTGGATCTATTGGTGATGACAAGGAGAATCGACCAGCTCAACTCGATATACCAAAATACGACAGCGCAGTGTCTTCTGACCCGTCCAACGCGACCTTTGTGACCGTCAAGTCCTGGGATCCTGGCAGTGTGAAGCCGAGTGTGCCTCGTTCTGACAGCTCGGTCTCTACGAACACACATACGACGACCGTGACCACAACCGCAACCTTCAACGCTCGTCCAAAGACGACCTCGGCTCAGAGATCTCGGACTGCGAGCGGACCTTTCACGCCTTATAGTCCTACGCAAGCTGCTGCTGCGGAGCGATCTCGTACAGAGCGTCTGGCGAGACCAGATATCTCTGGCCCGGGTCAAGATGCTGCATCGCTGGCCTGGTTAGATGAGTCTGCAAATAGCAGTACCACTTCTCTAGGCACGCCCTGCGGACCTCGCCAGCCAAAGAAGGGCGAAGGCCCGTTGCATGATCGGTATAGTGGTGGTCTTGGATATGGTTGGGACCGCGCCAGTGGTTTTGGCGGCAGCGCAGGCACGCGCACCAGCGGTTGTGAAGGCAACAGGAAAAGCGTACACATGAGTGAGCAATTTGGGATTGATTTGAGTGACGTGCCTATCTTCTTGCAGAGGAGATCTGATCAATGAGTCAAGGAGAGAGGACACAGGACTTTCCGGCATCAGGTATTCAGTCTATAGTAATATGACGAGGGATGTATGCAGCGGAAGGCCAAGTCATCAGACTTCAACAGATATGCGACCAAACGATCACTAATAAGCATGGCTACAAAGAGTGGGATACAAACAGCACAGCATCGGCTCCAACCTCGTGGTGGTGGTATCGGCTTGTACATACAGATAATGTATTTGATCGCAAAGGGCAGTCTGTTGGGACTGATCACCATCATCCCGTTATCTGTGCACGGCCGTAAAAATGCTCGAGTATTGGGGTCTCGTATCGAGACGGTACATACATGTAGCTTCTGGCTTTCCCGCTTTGCCCATTACCACTCTCATACGCTAAGAAGCTGTACAAGCTGTCTTCTACGACGTCTTCACCTCGCTCGAGGCGACGACGGCGCTCCCCCACGCAAGTGCATGTGCTGACGGTGGGGTTGAGACCGAGGGTCCAAGACGATGGCATCATTTCCAAAGAAGCTCGAAGCTCTGTGCCGGCTGCTGAGCTTCAATCATCCATGAACCATCCAAACTGACGTTACGTGGTACCTGATACTGTCAACAGACACCTTTACCATCAACGACATACCTCGATCCAAGCAATCCTGGGATACCGCACAGTAGGCCAACGCCAGCAAGATGCCTTTCGAACTGTATACCAGCGAGACGCCAGCGGACGTCAAGAATGCCAAGGGGCTCCATCTACTCACCATGAGCACGCCGAACGGCCAGGCCGTTCAGATTTTCTTGGAGGAATTAAAGGACAAGTATGGGATCGAGTGGACCACGACGCTCATCAACATCATGACGAACGAGCAGAAGAAGGATTGGTTTTTGAGGATCGATCCGAATGGCAGGATCCCGGTATGAGTCGACTGTTATTCCATCGCTCTGTAAGGTTGGGATCGTGCTAATGGTGTTTGGCAGGTCCTGGTGGATAACCAGGAGACGGGTTATGATGGCCGGAACCCCTTCACCGTCCACGAGACTTCAGCCGAGCTCTTCTATCTGCTCAAGAAGTACGACAGGGAAGACGCATTCGGATTCAAAGATGATCTCGAGCGCAACCAGGCGTTGCAATGGACCTTCTTCTGGCACGGCTCTGGGGCTCCGTACGTCACTCAGCCCTCTCTCCTTCCTTACTATCAACCCTCCTAACCAAATACCTCCAGATACCAAGGCCAAGTCAATCACTTCACTCGCGCAGCACCTGAAAAGATTGAATACGCCATAGATCGTTTCAAGAACGAGACGTTGCGTGTCTTCGGGGTGTTGGAAATCCATCTCTCCGGTAAATACGCCGATGAGCCGCGTGAGTACTTGGCTGGTAAGGGGAAGGGCAAGTACAGCGTTGCGGATATGAAGTCGTGGCCGTGGGTCAAGAATTGGGAGAGGAGTGGGTTTACTCAGGAGCAGATGGAGGAGTTCCCGCACGTGTTGAAGTGGGTTGACAGAGTAGGTAAGAGGCCGGCAGTGCAGAGGGGTGTGGGGGAGGCGTATCAGCAGAAGTAAGCACGATCTGTGTTGCGACGGGAGGTGGTGGTTTGTAGCCAACGAGACTGTTGCAGGTCTAAACTGTAGTTCAATATAGAACTCCTATGCTACTACACTCATACATGGCTATGCACAATTAGTACGTCTTCAAACCTCGACATTAAAGCAAATCAATCCCCTCTAGCACCCGCTCAGCCACCTCTCCATATGCACTTCCCTCAACCAGCCCTTTGACCGCTTTCCCAAGACACACTAGCCTCCGTCTTTTCTCCTCGACCTCCATGACCGCACTCTGCTCCCTCGCCTTGTTCAACAAACTCGTCGGCAAACCAGCCAACCGTGCAACGTTCAACCCATAGCTTCGATGTGCGACACCCTCTCCGACCTCGTACAAGAATGTGACTTCGCTGTCACCGTCAGCCTCGCGTTCTTCAAACCGCATGTGCACGTTCTTCACCCCGGGCAGTTGAGAAGATATGCGCGATAAAGACTGGTAGTGGGTAATGAAGAGCACAAGACCTCTATTTCCCTCCACCAAATATCTCAACACGGCCTCGGCGATCGCAACACCATCGTGTGTGCTCGTGCCGCGACCTAGCTCGTCCATTATCACCAGTGATCGCGGTGAAGCTTGTTTCAGGATATCCGAGGTTTCGGACAACTCGACCATGAATGTGGACTCTCCTTTCATCATGTTGTCGAACGCGCCCATGCGTGTGAAGACCGCATCTAGTAATCCCATCTCTACAGACTCTGCTGGGACGTAGGAGCCCACCTGCGCCATGATGGCGATGAGAGCCACGCTGCGAACGTAGGAGGATTTGCCGCCCATATTCGGTCCCGTGATGAGCAGAGCGCGGCTGGAGCTGGTAGACAGGTCAACGTCATTGGGAACGAAAGCGTCGAGGAGCAACTGTTCAACCATGGGATGCCGACCGCTGGTAACGCGGATGCCGGTCTCCTTGCCAAATTTTGGTTTGGTATAGCCCGGTTGGTTAGCCACTTCCGCCAGGCTGAGCAGGCAGTCGAGGGTCGCGAGGGACTGTATGCAATCTCTAAACGCCTCATACTTGCTCCCAATTTCAGAGAGGAGAGA
Source organism: Teratosphaeria destructans (assembly GCA_010367425.1). Classification (NCBI taxonomy): domain Eukaryota; kingdom Fungi; phylum Ascomycota; class Dothideomycetes; order Mycosphaerellales; family Teratosphaeriaceae; genus Teratosphaeria; species Teratosphaeria destructans. The sequence goes on along the minus strand of WBMN01000035.1, from coordinate 14,055 downwards.
CTTAAATGCGACATCACAGGCTGCTGCCAAGGCTTCCTTGTTCTGATCTCGCTCTTTGACCAGCCTCAGGACTTCGGGAGCGTGATAGCGGCTCATTTTCTTGGTTCCACTGACCTTGATCCAGCTCGCCGGCAGGTTCTTGAGCTGGGTGTTCTCGAGCTCGATGAGGTAGTCAATGCCCGCGACTGTCACGTACTCGACTTTCTTCTTCTTGAGCTTCTCTGCAGCTACCGCTCTGAACTCTTCCAAGTCGTGTTCGATAGCTGTAATGGCCACTTTGTGATCCGTGATATCCTCGGCCTCATGTTCATCGCGGAAGAAATAGAACTTGTCGTCGCCTTTCGCTGCTTCAGTGTTGATGCGATCCAGATACTTCACCACATCCTCTCCTATGCGCGGCAATGATGCGATGGCTTCATTGAGCATGTCCGACCTGAATCCGGCCTCAGAAGCCGAAGAGATATGCGAATACTCTTGCGCAATCATTTGCAGTGCCTGCAGCACACCTAGCAGTTCTGGCCGTGTGCACTTTCCATAATAAATTCGTATCAAAGACTTCTCCAAATCACCTCTGACCTTGCCAAGCAAATGTCTGATGCGGTCCACATCCGCCATCTGTTTCCCAGAGGCGTCTTTCAGCTCCTCCACCGCGTCTCTTCTCTCCTCAAGCTTCAAAACATCGAGGAGTGGCCGGCCAACCCATCTCCTGAGCAATCGACGTCCGAATCTTGTCTGCGTTCGATCTAAAGTCCAGAACAGCGATCCTCGTTCACCATAGTCGGTGCCGTTGCGGTAAACTTCCAGACTGGTCAGAGCATTGCCGTTGAGAAGCATGTGCGAGCGTGCGGAGAAAGATTGGAAGTACTTCGTCAGATCGAAGACGTGCTGCAACCCATACTCGGTCAAATGCGTGATCATGGCGCTGAGGCAGATCGTAGCGTTCTCGGAGAGCTTGTGGGCCTTATCCAGCAAAGTTCCACCGGATTCCTGGCTTGACTCGACTTGGCTACCGCTTGGAGCATGTCCTTCGCTCAGCTTCTCAGCATAAAACTTGGTGATGTGCGAGTATGCTTCCGCAGCCATGGTTTTGCCCTTCTGCACCCTCTCGACTCTGGCTTTGTCACCGAAGACATTCGTCTTGCTGCCGCTAAGGTGTTGCACCAGCTTCTCCGTGGCCTTGCTGACCTCACCCACGATCAGAAATTCGCAAGGCGAGATATGCAGAAGCCGTGTCTCCAGTTCAGACCTCATCCAGCCGTCCTCGAAGTCATCGTAGATGATGTCCCCTGTGGATGGTTGTACCGCAATAAGTCCGATTTGTACCTTCTCATCGCTTCCCCAACCTCTGGGTCGCGTCTCTGTCAGACAAAGTAAGTGCCCAGTAGCATGGGCACCACCTTCTGGCGCAGCGAAGGGGCCGTCAAGCCCTTCTGCATCGTCTATATACGTGCCCTTCGTGTACAAATTGGTAAGACCACGCTCAAATGCTTTGTTTCTGTTGTCACCCACCGCTTTCAATGCCGCAGTCTCCAGCTGACGCACGACCCCGACCTTATGTCCAGCAGAGACGAGGCGTTTGACATGGACATGCAAGCGATGAACAGGAATACTGGCACTTGCGAACCGATCCAGATGCGCTTCTGACGGATGTTCGTCGAAGCGGTACTTGCCCGGTATACACACGATGCTCAATTCGCGTGCTGCATGCCGAGCATCCTCGCCGAAGAAGCGGAATTTGTAGCCAACCTCTACTACAAGGAGGGTGTCTGAGTGTTTGCGCTTGATTTCCAGCACCTGCTGTTCGAGAGGGGTGAGTCTGCTCTTGCTTCCACCTTTCTTGCTTGCCGTAGCACCTTTCCTGCCTTTGGCAACTTTGGGAGGTGGCTCCGGTTCCGCCTCCGCTTCGTCTTCCACGTCGCCACCCTCGTCGACGTCGGCAGCATCCTCCTCGATAAATGGTCCTCTGCGTATGCTGCCCGGATCCTTGAGCCTCTTGACGAATTTCTGATGCAGCCTTTCCTTCGTCCTCTTGACCTCCTCTGCATCTTCTTCGTCGTCCTGCTCCCCCTGCTCTTGAGCTCCACCAGACGGGGCAGGCGACGACGAGAACATGTACTTGCTCGTTCTGCCCGTCGTTTTGGCTCTAGCATCGTCGCTCTTTCTTCCTGCAGCCACTACTGTCGACGGCATCTTGAACACGTCCGCCACCTCATTCGCAACCCCCGCCTCGCCCTCGCTCCCTCCATCATCGTGGTAAGAAGGCCTCCGAGACACACCACTTCCTGCCGCCTGCAATTCCTTGGACTCAAGATCCACCGCCCTTCTAAGCCGCTTCGGGTCCGGCAGCTCGAAGTCGGCGGCATTGAACGTCCGCTTCGCCAACGGTTCCTCATCCACCGCCTCATCCAGGGCTCGTCTCAGCGTTCCTTCCTCTTCAGCCCCGCCTTGCTCCTCGTCACTTAGAAACAATCCATTATCCTCGACCGTCCTGCTTCTCTGCAATGACTCGGGCTTAAGGGTGGAAGGAGAGTTTCGCCTCACTTGCGGTCTCTGCGGTGTTGGCTTTGAAGGTGCGGCAGGTTTGGCCGAGAAGAAGCTGGAAATGGAGGACTGTTTCTTCTGCAATTGCGACGACAGAGGTGCTTGAGATAGCGAAGGCGATCGTTGCGAGCCCATACTGGATAGTAGGTAGTATCGTTGGGTGTGTCTAGCAGTTGGAAGGTATTGTGCGCGTCATCAGGGAACGCGTTTTCTAGCGCGTGCTAGACGTGACGGGCACGACCCAAGAATTACATGGGATAATAAGGTATTATTGATGCTGCTTTTCTTCGTATCTACAATAGTCCACTGCGTATACATACTGTTTCATACAACATCTGAGAGCGCTTACACTGGTCGTTCCTCGAGGTAAAAGACTGGACTTTCTCAAGGCCGCTTATTACGTCGAAACGCTTTAAAACCGCTCCCTCGGGCCCTGCCCGTGATTCTCAAAGAGGTCTTCCAAATAAGCAGAAGGAGCTCTACTCCCACCCAGATCAGAAGTGCTCTCTCGGCTAAATCCTCCCCTCGCCCCAGCAGCGCCGACATCGACCATCAGGCTGCTGTTCCCTGGCTGCATATAGAAGCTGCTAACGCCTCGTCCGCCATTACGCGGCGTACCGTCCATATAGCTGTTTCGAGCACTACTGTACCCATCTCGGCTAGCTGATGATCCCAGATGTTCTCTAGAGGATGCGCGGTAGTTCATGCCCGTGCTCGCCCGACTCTGAGGTGTATGACCGGGCGAACCAGGCGGGGAATGGTTCATCATGCTGTGCCGTTGCGCATACGGTGCCAAACTTGCACCTCCAATTGTTGTTGACTGCGCGCCTCCGGCCGCTTGCGCCGCCGGAGAAGCGTAGTAGCCTGCTGGTAAGAGTACCGAAGCTCTGTTTCCAGGTGTGTGTGCGCCTGTCACTGCCTGCGCTGTCGGACTGAAGAAGAGCCCTGAAGGTGGCGTTGACTCCCTCTTGACCTCATTTCCGCTGAAGTGGTGCGATTTTCCAATCGGCTTTCCAGCTTTGTTCAGCGCGTCGAGGGACATGTTCGAACCTGCATCCTTGTAGAGGCCATCTTTGAGCGGACCATATCCGGAGCTACCACCCCAGGTGCTCGTTCCGTTCTTTTCACTTTCGCCACGCAAGCTCGCCAACGCTGCCCGTCTCACTGAACGGTTCACGCTCCACGCGACGAGCCCACGCCAGAGCAGCACGCATGCGCCCAGAAATGCTAGACAGGCGCCCACAGCAATAAAGACAGTGCCTTCGGGCAGAGAGCTCTTTTGCATAAAAGGTGCGCCGGCTGTATATGGGATGACTATGGTTGGTATGGATGCGCCAGCGATGGTCGGGATATTACTAAGATGGGAGATAGAGGCCGAGCTCGTTGCTGTCCCGCTTGAAGAGCCTGTAGTTGTGGCACTCGTACCCGTCGAAGTTCCTGATGTGCTGTCGCTCGTTGCGCTCGCCGAGTCAGAGGTGGCTGTCGTCGCCGTCGTCTGAGTTGCCGTAGACAAATCGGGAACATCTGAAAGCTGCGCTGATGCGGCTGATGCCATTACGGTCAGGAGCACCAGCATTTGCAGTCGCCTCGGGAGGGATGCCATTATGCTGTGTCTATATAACGGCCTGGACGGCCTGCGCGTCTTACTTTCGTCCTCACTCGTAAGGTAGTGTCCTATGCGACAACAACGCCTTCGCCAAGCCCCTGGGTTGTTTACTCTTTTGCTCCTCACAATTTCTTCTCCTCTTGCGAACCCTCTGCTTTGGTCTCTGGTGTGATGACACTAGGGTAACGAGCGAGTTGATGAACGAATGACGCAACTTGTGAGTGTTTGCAGGTAAAGGGAGGGCAAGAGCATGCTGCTGAACCAACATCAAACGAAAGCACGATCCAAGAATAGCAAGCAGGGGTGCTCGAGCGCTCGACCCATCAGAACGGTTGCCCCGGCGCAGGTGGCGGGCGCTAGGGAGAGCGCCACAGTTGTTTGCCGATCACCTCGAAATCTTGGCAATTTCGCCGATACGAGATCCTCAGCCTCTATTTGATGAGAGTTCGTCTACACGATCAAAGTCTTTGGCACAGTCGCACAGCATGGGTGTCGCCAAAAGGACGCGAAAGTTCGCGCAAACCAAACGAGTGATCGGTCAGAGAGATGCGCGCCTCAAAAAGAATATCGAGGCCACCGAGCAGAAGAGGAAAGAGAAGACCGAGAAGGGCGGCGATTTGGTACGAGAAGTGTATGTCTGTCACCGCAAAACCGTGTCCACACCCTACTGACCGATCTCGCAGGCCTCAAATGCCCAGCAACCTCTTCTTTCACCATAATACCGCCCTCCAACCGCCCTACCAAATTCTTATCGACACTAACTTCCTCTCCCACACCGTCCACCACAAACTTCCACTTCTTCCCACCCTCATGGACACCCTTTACGCTACCTGCACACCTATCATCACCACTTGCGTCATGGCCGAGCTCGAGAAATTGGGCCCCAAGTATCGCATCGCGCTGCAGATTGCCAGGGATGAGAGATGGGAGCGGCTCAAGTGCGACCATAAAGGCACGTATGCCGACGACTGTATCGTGGATCGCTGCGTGAAGAGTCGGGTGTACATAGTGGCGACGAATGATCGGGATCTGAAGAGGAGGCTAAGGAAGGTGCCGGGTGTGCCAATTGTGAGTTGCGCGAGAGGGAAGTATGTCATTGAGAGATTGCCCGATGCTCCAGAGAAGTAGAGGCAAAGGCGGGTGACCATGCTGTAGTCATATTTTTGGGCATGATTTTAGCAAGGCGTAGGGCGTGAGATTGGGAGTATGGAAGTGCTGCTGCTGCTTCAAGTTCGCGCAGGCGAGCTACTGAGATTCGGTATCAGCAGGTGGCATTCCGATCACGACTTAGGAAATGGAAAACAAGAAGAGATGTCTATCTGCTCTCGGCGATCATTCGTCGCACGACCAATCTAGGAACCTGCACAGTCACCGCCGCCCTCGTTCCTCAGCAGGCTGTTCCCACTCCTTCCGATGCCGGTCAGACTAGCTCTGCTCGAAAGCGCACGTCCATAGAGCATCCCCTAAGGCGGCGAGGGACGACGTGAGGCAGGTCACATGGCCCTTGGCAAATGGATCCATGGACCGGGGAAGAATTCTGCAGGAGTATGCTTGCACGGAAGGGAAAGCATATTTGTGAGCGATTCTGCCGCCGCGAATGTCCCGTCGTATCCATCGACCTTCAATCGCCATTCAGAGTACCAGTCGTTGGTGTACTGATCTTGCAAGATCAGCATCGAGCAGTGAAAGTGGGGCTGTCGCAGCCTGCACCTTCCCTCTGCGAATGGCCAAGCAATTCAGCCACGACTTTCACATTTGGTGATAGACATGCTCTGCTGAAAGACCTCAGCATTGACGCAAATATCATGGTTGTACTCGCCAACTAGTCATACACCTAAGATGGCAGCCATTACATGTATCTTCACGTCACTTCCGCAGTGACGTCAGGTAAATGCTATTCACGATGCGGGTCGAAATAATGACATCCGCCGACTTGGATTCATCCAAGTCCCATCATAAACCACGACTTCTTTCGTGATCAGGGTCAGTTGATAGACCAGCTAGAGAAATGGCCTACAAGGTTTCCGACCATGTGGCCCACCGCACCAAGAATGAGGCCAAACCACCCACCAACCCACTTGACTACGAGCAGATGGTCTTTCAACGAGGTCTTGATCTGCAACGTCCGCCGTTCACGTTTCAAGCAGATCAATGGCAACCACAGGCTGAAGCGCGCATGAGTGCCGAGTCCAAAGGATATGTCTCTGGCAACGCAGGCACTGGTGAGACGTATAGGAAGAACCGAGAAGCATTTCAACGATGGTCTATCGTTCCAAATCGCTTGATCAAGACGGAGGGACTACCGGATCTATCAGTAGACATCCTGGGAACGAAAGTGCCCTTCCCGATTGCTATTGCTCCCGTAGGCGTGCAGAAGATCTTCACTCCAGAAGGCGAAATTGCTTCTGCTCGTGCTGCCGCACAAGAAAATGTTCCATACATTATGTCCACGGCCTCTAGCGCAACTATTGAGGAAGTTGCGGAGGCGAATGGAAGCGCCACTCGATGGTATCAGCTCTACTGGCCTTCGAGGGACCATGACGATATAACGATCTCAATTCTCAAGAGGGCAAAGAAGGCTGGATTCACGTCGTTGTTCGTGACGCTGGATACGTATATCCTGGGCTGGAGGCCGAGTGATATGGATAACGGCTATAATCCTTTTCTGAAAAGTGATTCTGTTGGGGTGGCGATTGGGTTCAGTGATCCAATCTTCCGGAAGCATTTCAAGGAGAAGCATGGTAAGGAGATTGAGGAAGACATGCACTCTGCTGCTAGCGAGTGGACGAACATTGTCTTTCCAGGCCTGAATCACAACTGGGAGGATGTGAAGTTCTTGCAGGAACATTGGGACGGTCCGATAGTGCTGAAAGGTATTCAGTCTGTCGCCGATGCAAAGAAGTGTGCGGAAATCGGCGTAAGTTCTTACCTTTCCCAAGCGCACGTTTGAGACAACAAGACTGAATGAGGTCTCGTGCAGGTCCAAGGCATCGTTGTCTCTAACCACGGCGGTCGGCAAGTCGACGGTGGCGCCGGCTCTCTCTCGATGCTCCCTCGTATCGTGGATGCGGTCGGTGACAGGTTGGACGTCTTATTCGACTCCGGAATCCGCTGCGGTGCTGACATCGCCAAAGCACTGGCGCTTGGTGCCAAGAATGTGCTGATTGGGCGACCGTACGTCCATGGTCTTGTGCTCGGAGGTCAAAATGGCGTTCGTCATGTCCTGAAAAGCTTGCTTGGAGATCTTGAGTTGACGCTGCATCTGGCTGGTATCCCATCAGTGTCAAGAGAGCATCTCAATCGAGATGTGTTGGAGAGAGAGGATCGACAGTGAGTGTTGGGTAGGCGTGGTACATCCCTTCTCAATTAGCGTCACTGATTGCGATGCTGTTGGACTTGGAGCGAACTACCGCTCGTGCCTTGCACGCTTTAGTGCTCAGACTTGGGCTACCACGTATCACAGCTTCCTTCTGAATGTGACGAAGAGGTGCTCTTGTGAAGCCTTCTTTGTGTATGATAGTCTGTTTCAAACACGATGTCGGAAGCTCATAGCCGCATTGTCACTCATGCTTGCACTGGAACCATATAAAAGTAGTCGCACATCTCTTGACATAATACCCTATTCGGACGTACGCAGTAGTACTTCTCCTCTACTTTGCCTGTGATGCTACTAACATATGCGTCCGCAAATCTGCAGTTGTTATCTGGCGGTCCATATTTCGCATAGGGGTCGTTATCAGTCGGCTCACACTACTCGTACTTGCATATCAGCAGATGGTAATTTTTCAATGGACATGAGAGAGAGAGTTGAGGACCTACAAGCCATCGAGAAGGTTGTCCGCTTGAAGACTTGCATTGATCCTCGTCCAGTACGCGGAACCTGCATGTCGCAGCGGCCGTGAGGTTTGGGAGAACAGTTAGGAGCACAGTAAGAATTGGGGTGAGCCTCATGGTTGTAATATGGGTGGCGTGCAAATATCGTGCTTGAAACACTGTGCAAGCACGTAGGGTTTGTGCCGTCGAAGAAATGGAGGAGAAGTTGCGAGTCGGTTACTTAGGTCGAGAACCAGACGCCGGAATACTATGCCTCACTGTATTCGGGTCATTACTTCATTTTGACATCCACACCTCTCAAGGATTATCATACCCTAACTCTAGGTTCCTCGGTCGAGATTGTTCAATCCCCGCTAGAATGCGCGACGTGAGTCCGATTGAACGTGTCCAGCAACGCTAGAAGCGTACACGAGAGATGACAAGCTACTATGGCTCATGTTTCACAGGTAGATGCAGCGCCGGCCACGGATTGTGAGACCTGGCTAATTCACTGGTCTCAGGCTCCAATCACGGAGGGAAAAGACAACCTCAGAGTCTAATAGAATGGATTGAGCAGGACCGTATAGGCGTTTGGATCAGCCTCGCTTTCTGCAAAAGCTGCATCGTATGCACCTGTTCTTAGAAGTTCCAGCGGCATCACTCCTGTAAAAGGCTGGAAGAAGAGTGCTTGTTAAAGTCGCGTCGAGTTGGCAATGCTTGTTTGCCAGTGTTTGCTAACGCGCGGACAGTTAATCAGGATGTCCTTCATTGGCACTTCAAGGGTGATGAGCGGTCGACTTACAGCGTCTGATCGGATGGTGGCGTGGTTGTCGCCCTCCATCTGACACGAGCGCTCGTGATGTGATCAGCGCAGGAGAGAATACTTCTTCCTGGATTGGGTGGGTCTTTGGTTGAGCAGAAGTGAAAGGAGGTGGACGAAGATTCGGTTGAGATCGCGTCAATAAGAATTCTTGGTTCCTACTAACAGGAACCAGTACGTCGCGTTCTTTGAGGACCAGGCTCCTATTCAATCGAATGATTGGCCCGCCTTTCAGGTTCGATAAAGCAAGGCGAGTTTTGGAAAGTGCAATTCATTTCAGGCCGACCTGAGTCGCTCGTGATAGGAAACCTTGCACCTCCAGCCACGTAGACGCAGCGCGGCCTCTGAAAAGACAACCGGATAGTCACTCCTGCTTGCTGAGTGCCAGCTGTCGCATAATGTTGATTAACAATTGTCCAAAACTAAAACGTGCCATGCGACTCGTGGCTGACATGACCTGCGCCTGTGGTCTCAAGAAACGCGATCAGTTATCGGAGGTTGCGTGAGTGATCGACTCGACAGGCTTGTTGGACGTGCCCAATGCACACAGGCGCTTGATATGCAGTGAGCTATTAGTATACGCGACTCTGATCTCGAGTTGACATGAGTCCTAATCTCTCACGACGATCTCCAAATCGCCAAGAACCATCAAAGCAAATCTCGGACGCACGATTCTCATCTACTCAATTCTTCAGTCGGATCAAGATGTGTTCCTCCCCAGTTCTGACGTTACCAAAATGTTTCCTGGCTATACTATCCATGCTGTGGACGATCTTGATCATGGCTTCAGCAATTGCACGGTCACCGTTGAAGTGTTTCCTCGCTTCCGACTCCACGGTAGAGCTAGGTTCTGCCGTAATAGCATCTGCTATCTTGCAAATCCGAAGAGCCTCCAAGGCATGTTTCTTGGTTCTCAATGATGTAGGGGCGTCGGCAGCGGCCAGAATCTTGGAAATGCAGCCTTCCATATCCCTCATAGCGTCGCATGCATTCTCGAATTCCTTGCTGCCCCTCAATGTTCGAAATCAAATATGGCGTCAGTGATCACATAGCTGGAAGCTCATGACAGCTCAGCAAAAGACCTCTTAGAAACCAAGGCAGCCAATTGCGATGATCCAGCGGAGGGAGCAGCAGGAATTTTCGAGGAATATGCGGGAGACTTCCGATACAGCCTGACCGAGAAGTACAGGCGCAGCAGCGGCAGTCGAATATAAAATGAGCCGAAAGCCACCGATCAGATCGAGAGAGGATTCGGAAAGCCGCAGAAGAATTGGACTTGAGACCCACCACTCCTGACATGCGGTGCAGTAAAAGCGCTGTGCGGAATTGCGATGACGGTGACGGACGACGGCCGTTGACGTAAAAAAGTCGTTACAGTGTGACACTTCACTTGCATCTGTGATCGATGAGGTCGTTGGCAGGATCACCGAGGAGCAGGCCACGGAGGTTTTGAAGCTGTCGGTCGAAGATGCTCGAGGCCTCCAGATTACACAGAGGATAAATTCTCGGACGTGGGATGGGAGGTTGTATCGGCGAGGCTTGAGTACCGACGAGTAGAATCTCGTTGGGCTTGATGGTCTCCGGCTGAATGGTGGAGGTCCAGCATATAGGATTGCGGCAAACTGTACATTTAGTCCCAGCGACCAACATTTGCCGTCTGTTGCAGATGTCCATCACTCACAACCCAGATAGTCTGCTGTCAGTGCTACCCACGACCTCCGCGCCTCATCTCGTGAGTCGTGTCTTTAAACCCTGGGCGCTCTCATGTTCGCCCTGACTCTCGCCAACAGATCCTCCCTCGTTGCCGTTGATCCCGCCATCAGATTCCTCTAAGGAGACGCACACAACATCAGCGGACCCGTACTTATACAAAGGAACCGTTCCGGCAGGCTCCATCACCGATAGTGACGACGTACACTATTCAACCACCGCCTCATCTCATCCTCACTCCACGTCTCGGGCTCGCCTTTCGGATCTTCTTCCTTTGGAAAGAGGTCTTGACCCCAAATTCCCCATGCTGCGACGGCGGTGACGATGCCTGCGAAGCCTAGGAAGAGGTTTCGAGAATTCATGGCTCGATCTATAGGAGTTGGCATTTTGGTTGTCGCGGACACTGATTTTGTTTGCTTGACTCCCAGAGTGCAGCCCGGTGTGATATGACGTTGGACGGTCGCGCCTAGGGTTACGTGGCCAGGTTGGTAATACTCGAGAACGCCGATACAGAGAATGCTTTGGCGACGATGGAGTTCCTTTTTGCCTTTGACGGTTGCCTACGTCGTCACTGTGGCGGTGCAGCCACGCGAGTTTGGAGCCAGTCTGCAGGGATCCCGCGCTACGTCGCTTCTCCTTTTGGACACATAGCATGTGATGAAGCTTTTCCAGATGGTTCGCGCGCATTATTCTTGGACAGCGCACAATTCACAAGCGATTCGATGCAAGGCGTCTGAAGCTCATCAAACAGTGGTGTTGGGGTGCTGGGTGCTGTGGGTGAAGGCAGCCATGACATATCACATTATTTGTTGAAACGAACAGCTTCTATTGTTTTCGCCAGCTACTCCGTAATTTCTGGTTTCACATGCGAGCGGAACGAGACCGGCAGGAACCATGTCCGCCTACGCGCCTTCTTTGCAAAATGGCGGCGCGACACATCGACATGGCGAGAATCTGTGGCAGAGTGCCAGGAGTCAGTCCGAAGCGGTGATGGAAGACATGTTGGGAAGGAGCGATCGCAAAGAGTCGCTTCCCATGTACAAGGACAAGCCGCGCGGATTTTATGGCAGTCGCGGGCGCCGGCCGTGGTTCAGACGACGAAGGACGGTCGTGGCGCTTCTGACGGCGCTGGCGGTATTCTCATGGTGGTTTGGCATCTTCTCGCCGCTGGGTTGGCTGCTTGGGAGCAGCGACAGTGTGCCGGCACCGAAGAAATCGTCATCATGGCTCAGCTCAGGCGCCGTGGACTGGGACGACCGAGCCGTGCAAGTGCGGAAGGCGTTCCAGATGTCCTTTGCCGACTACGAGAAACACGCATGGGGTGACGACGAGTACCATCCTGTCGCCAAGACTGGCAAGAAAATGGTGCCGAATGGCATGGGATGGATCATCGTTGATGCGCTGGACACTATGATGCTCATGAACCTGACGACAGAGCTGGAGCATGCAAGAAAGTGGATAAAGGAGTCTTTGACCTACGATCAAGACCACGATGTGTCGACCTTTGAAACCACTATTCGAATGCTTGGTGGTCTGCTATCCGCTCATTATCTGAGCACGGACTTTCCCGGCATCTATGCGCCCGTCAACGATGGGCTGAGCAGTGATCTTTACGTTGAGAAAGCCACAGACCTCGCGGATCGCTTGCTCGGAGCCTTTGAGACGAAGTCTGGTGTCCCGCTAGCTTCTGTGAATCTGCACACGATGAAAGGCATACCATCTCACGTCGATGCCGGTGCGTCAAGTACCGCCGAAGCTACGTCTGTACAGCTCGAATTCAAATACCTGGCCAAGTTGACGGGTGAGGATCATTACTGGGACCAAGTCGAGCGCGTCATGAAAGTCGTGGATGATCAGCAAGCCCAGGACGGCCTGCTGCCCATTTTCATCTACGCGGACAGGGGTGTCTTCCGCGGCAACAACATCCGTCTGGGCTCACGAGGAGACAGCTACTACGAGTACCTGATCAAGCAGTACCTGCAAACCTCTGCAGAAGAACCAGTGTACCAAGAGATGTGGAACGACTCCATGGCCGGCATCAAGAAACACCTCCTCACTTACTCTTACCCGTCGAATTTCACGGTATTGGCGGAAAAGCCTTCGGGCCTGGAACACGCTCTGAGTCCGAAGATGGATCACCTGGTGTGTTTCATGCCTGGTACTATCGCCCTTGCGACGACTGGTGGTCTCCCACTTGCCGAGGCAAAAAAATTGCCCACTTGGGGACCGCAACAGGAGGAGGACATGCTGCTCGCCGAAGAATTGATGAAGACGTGTTGGGGCATGTACCACGTCACGGAAACTGGCCTAGCAGGAGAGATAACCTACTTCAACATTCACGACCCCCCACTTATGTATGAGGAGTTCACTTCCGATAATCGACCACGGGGTCCTGCATCATTTGAATCTTCGGCGACTCCGAGTGTCGACGGGAAGATGGAAAAGGTTGGATCGAAGGATTACACCGTCAAGAACTCTGACTCGCATAACTTGCAGAGACCGGAAACCGTGGAGAGTTTGTTCTACATGTGGCGCATTACCAGCGATCCAAAGTACAGAGAATGGGGATGGCAAATGTTCCAGGCATTCCTCGACCATACCAAGACCCCAGATAAGCTCGCATATTCCAGCATCAACAACGTCAACGAGGTGCCGCCGCCCTTGAGAGACAATATGGAGTCGTTCTGGCTGGTAAGTGCTGCCTCGTCCGCGAACATGGGAATTACAGTGAAACTAACAATAACTCTCAGGCCGAAACACTCAAGTACATGTATCTGCTGTTTGGGCCTAACGAGGTCTTGCCGCTCACGGATGTCGTGTTCAATACTGAGGCTCATCCTATGCCCAGGTTCGGTTTAGGCAAGCTGTTTACGACGGGGTGGAAGAGGAAGAAGTATGAAGGTGCCGGAACTGCGAAGGATAAGTCGGCGCATGTTGTTACTTCTGTTAGTACATCAGCGACAGAAGCAGAGGTTACTAGTCTCTAATTGCCGAAAAGAGGACAAGCATGCTATAGACCGAGCGCATTATATAATAGCCTAGCCTTAGCTACTCTTAAACTATTAAGCACCTTTAGTAGTTAAACTATAAGGCCTTATACTTCAAAGATTATATTTTAAAGGTTGTAGTTTAAACCTCGTATAGATCTACTAAGATCTAATTATAGTTAAGCGTATAATCTTATACTAATATTATATTGTTACTTATTATATATAGTATTTTAACGCGTCGTCTAGCTATAACCTTCGACTTTATAAGGTATTAGTCCTTTATAGCTAATATTTACTATAGACGCTATCTTAGACAATTTACTAGTAATTATATATATATATCTACTACTAAGTTATCAAATGATATAGCGCGACTATTACTATTACTAATATCGAGCGCTACCTATACTATATAAGTCTAAGGTCTTTATACTTAATAGCTAGTCGCTTAATAAGTATCTAAATAAGGTTAAGTTAGGTAGTATATAAGACTTAGGCTAAGGGGGTCCTTTAGGTCTATATTATAGGCGGTCCGTAAGGAGTTAATATATATATATACTACCTATAGTCTACTA